>JABWTJ010000728.1:0-25000 GCA_016801875.1 Solanum sitiens
ATGAGGAGTTTCCTCTTCAAGAACATCAAGTGCCTCCGGAACCTCAGGACCTCATAGTGCCCTCCTTGCCTCAAGCTCCTTTGTTGGAGGTGATATGAACTATGCGGAGTTGGGGCTGCCCGAATGAACTTGACCCAACTCATGACGGCTCAAGCCTCAAGTTTTGTCACAATAACTTTGTGGTCCAAGCTAAACCTAGAGATAGGCTCCAACCAAATGCTAGTACTCCCACTTCTAGGATTCGGGATTTTATGAGGATGAACCCTCCTACTTTTCATGGCACTAAGGTGGATGAAGATCCACAAGGCTTCATAGATGAGGTTTTCAAGGTGGTAGATTCTATGGGTGTGACCCCTAGGGAGAAAGCGGAATTGGCCGCTTACCAACTTAAGGATGTTGCTCAAATGTGGTATGAGCAATGGAGGAGTGAGAGACCCTTAGAAAGAGGAACGGTTGATTTGGAGGAATTCAAAGAGGCTTTCCTAGATAGATTCTTTCCTTTAGAGTGTAGGGAGAAGAAGATGGTTGAATTCATGAACCTCCGTTAAGGGGAATGAGTGTGCAAGAGTACTCTCTCAAATTCACCCAACTCTCTAAGTATGCCCCAAACATGGTAGCCAACCCTAGGGCTAGGATGAACAAGTTTGTGATGGGCGTGTCTAGCTTGGTGGAAAAAGAGTGTCGTACGGCTATGCTTCTTAATGACATGGATATCTCTAGGCTCATGGTTTATGCACAACAAATTGAGGAGTCCAAAATTAGGGAGATAAGGCAAGAGGGTAAGAGACCTAGGTCGGATGATTCTAGTCACCAAAGGCCTAAGAAGAGGTTTTATCCCCAAGATTCTTCTATGGGAAACAAGGATAGGGCTCCAAATCAATCTTCTCAAGGTGGTGGTCATTCCTATGAAAGGGCTAGGTGCCCTACTTGTGGCAAGCAACATGGGGGTAAGTGTCTTGCCACAAGATGAGGGACTTCCCAAACCTTAAATCAAGGGGGAGAGATGTCAATCAAGCTGCCCTAGATCCTAATGCTCCCAAGAAGAACCCTTCCTATGGGATGGGGGCTAGAAAGGATAATTAATCCGGATTGATGGTTTTGGTAAGTGTCAACTCTTGGTTATTGTTGCTTTTGTGTTATGAAATGAGTATATATGGTTTTATAGTTCCTATGATCATGTCGTCTTGATGAATTGCTTAGAGAATGAGTTTTTCAAAAAATTTGGTAAGTTGGCAGTCAACTTCACTGTAAAATTTTTTTGTCATTTTGAAGAAAATTGTTTTGTCTTGAATTTTAGTTTCAATGTGTGTGAAGGCATTGTTTATGAGTATTTTTAACGTTGGAGAAGGTAGCTCCTCCATAAAAGAAGATTGAGGTTGAATTTTTGACTTTGTGAAAATTGGTGAAAGTTGCCTATGTTGCTAAGTGTTGAAAGTGTAAAATGATGTTCCTTGCTAGTGTATTCTTTGATTGTTAGTGTTTTGATCATGATCTAAGTGTATTATATGATGCTAAGTGAGTCCTTGTTGTTCTTAAAATTTAAGTGTCATTCGAGGACGAATGTTATTCAAAGTGGGGGAGAATATAACGCCCCAAAATGAACAAAGGTGAAATAGAGCCTCATGGTTGTTTCTTGAGTTAATTTTAAGTTAAACGGAGTTAGTTTGGTGTCCTTAGGCAGTGTGCAATGTTTGGTTAAGTTTGGAGTTCAATCGACCAAAAACGTCCATGACGTTCGGATGGTATGCCTTAGAATGTACTTGTATGTCTTGGCGAGTTTGGATGAGTTTTATGTGTTCGTTTTACTTGAAACATGCGTCGGATGTTCCTTAGACCTAGACGACTTAGTTTAGGGGTTTGACGTTCGGGCACGACCCCACCTAGGACCCACAAGGGGCCCTAGATGAAGGGCCCAAGACTTGGGCAAAGTCTGCCCATCAGTGGCTCACGACGACCATGGCGACGGTCCGTCGATCCAGGCCGTCGCGAGTGACAGAGAGTGGAAACTTGGACAGGCTCCAGTTGGAGCCAAGTGTACCTCGACGGGACCCCATGACGGTCCGTGGTGAACGTGAAGGTCCGTCGAGGAGGTCTCGTCGACGAGGCCTGCCAGTGCACGACTTAAGGCTGCCAACTTGGGGTGCTTTATGTAAATACACCCAAAGTCTTATAAGACCCTAGGTGTATAATTTTGGTATTTTTAGGTTATATTATAATTAGTTTTAAACCCTAGACCTAGACAAGACCCCCTCACTTCAACATTCAAACTCTCTCTCTAAAAAGAAAACTCTCTCAAAGTCACCATTGAAGCCAAGGCTCAAGGAGGGAAAGGAGGGCTGCTTTGGGCTTGTTCCTTCATCAAATTCGTGGGTTTCTTTCTCATAAAGGTATGGTATCCATTCTTGAATACCTTTCCATTCAAGAAGCCAACTTCCAAAATGGTTTTCAAAAAGGGGTTTTAAACTCAACTTCTTCTAAACTTTGATTTCTATTATGGGTCTTCTTTTAACTAAGTTTTAATGGTTTAAATGTATTTATCTTGGTTTGAATAGATGGTTTTGATGTTAAAACTCCATGAAACTCTTGTTTATGCATACTTCAATTTTGACTTGAAAATGGGTTATGTGAGCATGATTTGAGTAGGGTATGAACTTGGGTCTTCTTGTATTTGTCATGTTGGTGTAGCTACTGCCCTAAGGGCCTTAATATGGTGAAATATTGATAAATTGCTTATGGGTAATAATGGTTTGATTTGTTGATGAGTTGCTCTCATTGTATAATTTTTATTATGAATTGCTATTTGAGTGGTATGGTCCACCTTATGGGTGGCGGTGCTAATTGATGAACTTGATGTTACTTAGTATGGTTTAAGTATGTGATCTTGAAGGTCTAATATGTGAAATGAAGATATATATTGGAAATGGGTCTTGTGTTGTGTTTGATGTAGCTTGAATTGCATGTTTGACCTAGTTTATGTCTAAATGAAGTATATGATTATGAGAAGTATGTAGAGTGTGTAGCTTGATGAATCAAGGTTAAAGTATGAGTAGAACTTGACGATAATGAAATGATGCTTATATGCAAGGTGTGCACATGTATACACACACTCTTTTAAGATTTGTATTATGTCAAGTTGAGCAAAAAGGGGAATCTTGAGGTGGACACACTTCGTGAGTTGAGATGTAGTGTCTAGTAACAACCTCTCCATTTCCTAGTGAGCTTTCTAAGATAGACTATTATGTTGAGAAATCCGTGTGGAGTTATGCCTAGCACCGAGAGGATATGAAGGGAGGTGGATTGCACTTCGTTAGTTGAGATGTTGTAATCCAAAATACCTCTTGAGATGAGTACTCCTCGTTAGTAGAGAGTGAGTTACTTAGTAACAATCTCCTTATCCCTTAACTATGTGCCCGCATAGGTGTAGCTATTGGAAAAGCCATGTAAACGCTAAGAAGCATGACCTTACACTAGGCAAGTAAGGATCCCTCATCCGATAGGGGTTAATATCGGGATTCCATGTCTAGCTCTCATGGTCTTTGTCGGTTAAGCTAACTCCCACAAAAGAATTGATTTGAAACTAATTATCTTGTGTATTGTTGAAATTGTGTATGTATGTCGTGAAGTGCTCAATCCACATTAGTTACCGAGTAGGAGCATTGAGTGGGAGTAGTAGTATGGGATGCTATTCTCACATTGCACTTGGTGTGACCTATACCTACTATGGGAGAAGAGTACCTTCATAAAATCCGTGTGAATAAGTACTATGGTGTAGTGTTATGGAGGATTATTGTGGAGTACTTGAGTAAATGGAATCCATTAGGAGTACTAAGTGGGAGTGGTAGTATGGGATGCTACTCTCACATTGCACTTGGTATGACCTATATTTCCATGAGTGTTTTGCATATGTTAGCCAAGGGCGTGGATTTGATTTCTAACGAAGTAAGCCTAAGATTTGGTAGTTTTAAGGGTCGCTTTGGTGTGCTTTGAAGGGAGGTGTAATGAGAGTCCCTTTTTGGCTCACCTTAGGGAGTCTTAGGATAACCTTGGGTTAGGGCAACTTCAAAGCAAAAGGGTTCATATGACTTGGACCGTGCCACTCACTGTAAGGTCTTCATTGTAAGAATTCAAAATGTTCACTATGATGCTTTATTCAATTTTATTGCAAGTTTAGCAAAGTTAATTGAAATGTTCCTTTTGTTTACTTTAAGTTTCGTAAGATAGCCATAAAGTGTTAAATTATTGATTCTTATGTGGGTTTGCTTCTAGATTCATGAAGGTTATATTTGAATTGCATAAAAAGCTATCTTTACTAAAATATCCCTTTTTGCATATTTTTGCATATGCCATACTTAGTACATTGTTGTACTAACCCCATACTTTTTATACCTTATGAGTATAGGTTGGAAGCCCTTTTGGGAGGATCGGAGTCGAAGCTTGGGAACTTTATCTCTCAAGAATTTGGTATGTCCTCATATATTCGAGGACATAGTTTTATGTTTCTTAGTTTCTTTATTAATACTTAAAAATGTATTTACTTTTATCGTAAAGGGCCGTGTCCCTAAGATTCCAAGTTGTGTCTTTAAGTTGGCTTGTGACGATAAGATTTCTTAGTATTTATGAAAAGACTCCTTTTATTATTATTATCGTGAAAAGTTTTAAATTCCACACTACTTTTCATGCTTTATGTTATGAATGCTAGTTAGAGGGCTTGTACGAGACCCCAAAGGGGTCAAGTAGGCCCCGTCATGATTCAAAGGTTTTCCCTAACTTCTAGGGGGTGCTTTCGGGTTGTGACAGCTCTCTCCTAACGATATGAGTTATGGAAAGCCAAGTCAGTTGGACTTGCCAAATCAGATTAGAAAAGTCATGCTATGAGAGTAACATGCATCATCATTCTTTACATATTGCACACAACATATAACACACTTCATTTAGCACATACATATATCATATATCATTCGTTCGTATGCCGTAAGACCTTGGAATCACGGACTTAACATTAGGACTTCCCAAATGAGGGCTCAACACATGGGACCTCAACTAGGGAGCCTTCTTTAGCAAACACAGAGTCTGTTTCATTCATTCATATGTACTTCATTTTTCATTCCTTTATATACCTAGGATGTTCTTTAGGACTCTCTTCGGGTTCACTGTTCAATGAACAAGAATGACCTAGTGTCATTAATTGAGTGTAGTTCACCTCTTGATTATCCTATCCAAACACCTTTGGTATCATTCATTTCATTGTGTGTATTACATGAGGCTGACCTCATTCTTTCTTTGGGAACTTTAACTTTAACCGACATAGATCATGTGAGCTCCATGAAATCCAGTGTGTACCCCACACCGAAAAGAGGTGGAATCACCGGTCAAAGTGAAACCAAAACATGCTAGCGTATATAGGGAATTGAACCCTGCTAGAACCCTATGTTGGTTGCATAGGTTCAAAGACTATGATATATAAGGAGACCCATACCCGCCTAAACAGATGGTCTCATCTCATGAGATTTACATGAACCTCTGCCTTCCCGAAAGAAGGAATCGCGACTCATAGCAAGCCTATCGGTGCTCCGTACAAAGTTCCATTACATGCATCTCACAGATCTTAGGCTCATTTGAGATTTATCTCGTCTTTCTTATTAGCCTCTTATCATGTTGTCACCACATTCATTAACTTTAGCAAATTAGCTCTTCATAATTACTCACCCCATTACGTGAATGTTCATTTCATCATATGCCAATACACTTGGCCTTTTAGTGTATTTCACACTCTTACTTAACCCTCTTGGGATCACATAATTTCATCATATACATCTTAGGTTCACTTATTTTTATACGTACGCTGTACTTATGAACCCATATGTACAAGCCATGAGGCTTCATTCATAATTCGTCTAAGTGACTCATACTTACCCAAGATTATGTGGTACAAGACTTATGCATCTTTTAAGTATGCCAAGGTCTCGAGTTCGATCCTTATGTGCAGTATTCATTAAATATTTATTCACGTAAGACTTATGTATCAATTGGGCAAGGGAATCCGATTTCAAATCCCTTGAGCAACACTTAGTCTCCAATTTAATTTGTTTGATTTATATTTTCGTCTTGGGGACCCGAGGTCGATCCCCAATGCCTACACTTCTTTTTTTCTTTCTTTTCTTTCCTCTCTTTTTCGTTTGAGACCAAGAGGATGTGGGATTGAACCCCCACAACCTCATTTTATTTTCCTTTAGTTTTTCCCCTACTTTTCTCACTATCCGAGGGGTTGTGGGTTCGATCCCCACACTCTCCATTTTATTTATTTCCCTTTTTCCTTTGTTTCTTCACTTGAGCATTACCCCATTTCGAATCCCCCTTACCTCATTTTTATTATTGACTTTTTCAGCAGCTTACATATGGTGAGGTCTTGGGTTCAATCCCTAATGACCTCACGTCTTAAAGAAATTTTAAAAATCCAAATTCCTCAACACTGCCTATGCCGAGAGCAAATTTCCAGATTCTGGAAATTTGGTCAT
Organism: Solanum sitiens; assembly: GCA_016801875.1. Classification (NCBI taxonomy): domain Eukaryota; kingdom Viridiplantae; phylum Streptophyta; class Magnoliopsida; order Solanales; family Solanaceae; genus Solanum; species Solanum sitiens. Next base: position 6,516 of record JABWTJ010000728.1, read on the forward strand.
CCTTTCAATCCACCTTTTCTCATCATTTATACGTTAGATTTTTAGGACAACTCGAAGAACATTTCGTACATTATTAGTTGCATTTTCGTGGTTACATTTAGCCAAGAGTTTTCACTCAATTCAACAACATCACATCTCATATGAACATCACAATTTTTACAAACATTTGCACATAAAATACAAGGATTCAACATGCCTTTTTCACACTTCAATTTGTGACCAAGGGTTACAGCCTACACAATGCACACACATACTTATCACATAATTTCTAAAAGACATAATTATCAGTCACATAAACCGAACATACATACATGAACATAATCATCACGAAAACACATTACATCCCTAATTTCTACCAGCAAACATACCCAACCTACAATAATCTATGGGAGCTAGTGACAAGGACATGCAACGGGGAAACAATCCTAGTTTTCGGATTAGAATAGACTGAAGCTTAGCGGTCTCTTGGGAAAGGGACCAAGAAGAAGAAAACCTATACCTTTTTTGTCGTTCAACACCTTCCAAACCTGCTCCAATGGACAGACAACTCCCACGACACCAAAGCCTCACCACCGAAACTTCAAGCACAATCCGTCAAGAATAATGTTTTTGCTTTTCGTTTTTAGTTTAGTTTTTCTTTTGAGTTTTAGCGTACAAGTTCTTCAAGAGTGATGAACTTTTGATTTTTTTTGTTCTTTTACTGATGAAGAAACGTGAGAATCAGAGTGGAGAGACGTGATAATGAGAGTGGAGAGATGTGAGAGTAAGCTTAGTAGTAGGAGTTTTAGGTAAGGACTTAGTCAAACTAGGACTCTTTGTTATTTTAAATAAAAATCTGATTTTCTAAGGCTTAAGTGACAAGACTAAAATGCCCTTACTTAAATTAGATAATTAAATACCAATTAATTCAACTTAAATATTGCTTCCACCAAGGATCAAACTCGGGTGGAGCTCATCTCGCAAAAATGGGTCAATTCGGGTTAACCCTACCCGAATTGTCTACTATTTTCATTCATTAATTAATTAATTAAATACATAGGGTAATTACAATACTATCCCTTGCCTGGAAAAGACCATTTACCCCTAGACCCTCCAAACCTAAGATTACCCTTTTCAAGTCTGGTTAAAACTCATCCGGGTGAATCTTCATATTCGGGTGCCCTACATGAGTGGACCCAACCTTGCCTAGCTCAACTAACTCACCAAGTTGGTTGGCTTGGCTGGTGCATTGGTTCTGAGGTCTGGTTCCACGCGCATCAAGCAGTGTCAACCCGGTCTAATCTAGGCATTCTAGGTACGTTTAGGCATTACTTAGCATAGTCATTTTCGGGTTGTTACATTAGACCCCCCTTAGGAACATTCGTCCCCGAATGACACTTCTAATTATCTAGTACAAAGCCATTCATATCATAACATAAGTACTTTACACAGTCAAGCAATAGCAACAAGGAATAAAGGAGATAAGAAAACTTAGACTTAAGAGTAGGAAGTCTAACCTCAAGAGATGAAAAGATGAGGATAGCGGGATCTCATATCGGCCTTGTCCTCCCACGTAGCACCCTCAACGAGATGGTTCCTCCATAATACCTTCACTGTGGCAACCTCCTTGTTTCTCAGCCGCTTCACCTGCCTGTCTAAAATCTGAACAGGAACCTCCTCATAGGACAAGTCTTCATTACCCCAAACCTTCAACAGGCAGAATCGATGCTGGATCACCAAGACACTTCTTTAACATAGAGACATGAAATAGTGGATGAACAGAAGCTAGCTCCGCAGGCAATGCCAACTCATAGGCCACCTCTCCCACACGCTGTAGAATCTCGTAGGATCCAACGTACCTCGGACTCAACTTCTTTTTCCTGCCAATCCTCATAACCCCCTTCATGGGTTATATCTTCAAGTAGACCTGGTCACCAACATCAAACTCTAAGGGCCGCTTCCTGTTATCTGCATAAGACTTCTGCCGACTGTAAGCAGTAGCCAACCTGTCCCTAATCACCCTGACCTTCTCTAAGGCCTCATGAATGATCTCTGGACCCAAAATGGATGACTCTCAAACCTCGAACCACCCAACTGGAGACCTACACCTTCTACTATACAGTGCCTCAAACGGTGCCATCACAATGCTGGAGTGATAGTTGTTATTATACGAGAACTCTATCAAAGGCAGATGGTCGTCCCAACTACCTCTGGAGTCGATTACACGCGCCCTCAACATGTCCTCCAATGTCTGAATGATGCACTCTTCCTGTCCATCTTTCTGAGGATGGAAAGCAGTACTGAGCTTTACCTGCGTGCCTAAGCTCTTCTGGAAGGATCTCTAGAAATGTGAAGTGAACTGAGCTCCTCTATCCGAAATGATAGACAAAGGAATCCCATGCCACCTCACAATCTCATCAGTGTAGAGTCTCACATAATCCTCGGCCCTGTAAGTAGACTTCACAAGGATAAAGTGGGAATACTTAGTCATCCTGTCCACAATAACCCATACGGAGTCATGCTGTCTCCTAGTCCTTTGAAGACCAACCACGAAGTCCATGTTAATGGCCTCCCATTTCCAAGTCGTAACCTCAATCATCTAAGTGAGACCACCAGGCTTAAGGTGCTTTGCCTTAACCTGCTGACATTAGGATACCTGGCCATATGTGCAGCAATGTCCTTCTTCATGCCATCCCACCAATAGATCTGCTTGAGGTCAGTATACATCTTGGTGGAACCTGGATGTATCGAATTCATGGAACCATGGGCCTCTATAACAATCTTGGTCCACAAATTATCCACATCTGGTACACACAGCCTGTCCTGGTACCTAAGTATGCCGTCACCTCCCAAAACAAAGGACTCATTCATCTTTATCAGCACTGGGTCCTTCAACTCCATCAACACAGGATCAAGATGCTGACCCTTCTTGACTTCAACTACCAAGGATGATTCAGAACTGGGATGAACTTAAACACCCCCACGAGTAGAAGAAATCAACCGCACACCCAATCTGGCCAGTCTGTGTACATTCTTCACCAACTCCTTCTTCCCATCATCAACGTGGGCTGTACTCCCCATGCTCAACCTGCTCAAAGCATCAGCTACAATATTTGCCTTCCGTGGATGTTAGTGGATACTCATGTCATAGTCCTTCAACAGCTCCAACCATCTCCGCTGACGTAGATTCAACTCCCTCTATGTGAACACGTACTGGAGACTCTTGTGGTCTATGAACACATCCACATGTACCCCGTACATGTAGTGCCTCCACAGCTTCAATGCAAACACCACAGCTGCCAACTCCAGGTCATGAGTGGGATAATTCTTTGCATGAACCTTGAGTTGTCTGGACGCATAGGCTATCACCTTACCATCATGTATAAGAACACAACCCAAACCAACCATAGATGCGTCACAATAAACACTGTAATTCTCACCACATTTAGGCAACGTAAGCACTGGGGCTGAATTCAGTCTGTCCTTGAGCTCTTGGAAACTCTTCTCACAAGTCTCCGCCCATTCGAACTTGGCTTTCTTCTTAGTCAAAGCTGTCAGTGGGGCAGCAATGGAAGAAAAACCCTCCACGAACCTGCGGTAGTAACCAGCCAATCTCAGAAAGCTACGAATATCGGTGGGAGTAAGAGGTCTTGTCCAGTTCTTAACAGCCTCAGTCTTCCCGGGGTCCACCTCCACACCCTAATCGGACACAACATGACCCAGAAAGGTCACTGATCTAAGCCAGAATTCACACTTGCTAAATTTGGCATACAGCTGATGTTGTCTAAGTACCTGCGAGGTTAGTCTCAAATGTTGTTCATGCTCTTCCTTGGTCTTAGAGTAGATGACGATGTCATCAATGAATACTATGACTAAATAATCAAGGTATTCACGGAAGACTTGGTTCATGAGGTCCATAAATGCAGCTGGTGCATTAGTGAGAACAAATGACATGACTAGGAACTCATAATGACCATAACGGGTACAAAAGGCTGTCTTTGGGATATCTTCATCCCTAACCCTAAGCTGATGATACCCGGAACGAAGATCAATCTTCGAGAAGAAACTAGACCATTGGAGCTGATCGAATAAGTCATCTATTCTGGGAAGTGGATACTTGTTCTTTATAGTGACTTTGTTGAGCTGCCGATAATCGATACACATTCTAAGGGTTCCATCCTTCTTTTTCACAAACAGCACTGGAGCGCCCCAAGGGGATATGCTCGGCTGGATGAAGCCCTTATCAGTAAGATCTTTTAACTGCAGCTTCAACTCTTTGAGTTCAGCTGGATTCATAGGGAGGAATTGAAATCGGTTTTGTATCGGGATCTAGGTCGATACCAAATCAATCTCTCGAGGGGGAGGGACTCCAAGCATAGTAGCTAGTGTGTAGGTTCTACCTTTGCAAGTAGAACACCCTTTTTCGGTGTGGGGCTTTACGACAATGTACCGGATTCCATGCAAGCTCTCATGGTCTAGGTCGGTTATGGTAGATCTTCCCTAAATAATAAAGTAATGAATGAAGTATGAACTAGCCTATGATATCCTAATAAGTGGACTAAGTTCAAATGGGGGTATGGGACTTCACTTGTTTATTGCACTAGTAGGCTTTGAGGGATGTTATAGGGAGTTCTTTGTAGTCATGAAGTAATATAAGAATATGTAAGTTGTATGGATAATGGTTGAAGTGAACATATCCTTATATTCAAATGTTTCTCATGATGTATGTGTTTCAATTATGATTATTGGTATGTGATGAATGTAAGGGTAATATGTGTAGCCAAGGTGGTTTCTATGGGAATGCTTGGTAGGGTTGGTATTATGGGATGCTAACTTTACATTGCACAAGTGGACCCTAGGAAGTGCTAAGGTCATTCCTTCATTGTAGTTTTGACGTTTTTGGGATATTGTTGTATGTGTTGTCTTTATAATATAAATGGTTTTTAAAGACCTCATAAATGCAAACTTTACATGTAAATGTCCCTTACTCATGTTTTAAATTGTTTTTGTGCATTTCTCCATACTTAGTGCATTAATTGTACTAACCCCTTTCTCTTTTTTATATTATGAGTATAGGTTCCGACTAATTGGTTTGCTTTTACATCCTCGAAGAAAGCTTGGACTTCTATTCTCCATTACATTGTGGTCTCAAAGATTCGAGGACACATGCACTAGTTTACACTTTATGATTTCTCTATTCATGTAATAGACTTAGTGATCTTCTCTTATGCACTTTTTTTCTAATAGGCTATTGAGTCTAAAGATCTAAGGACCCTATTTGTATACTTGTGATGAACTCTTATAAATAGATGGTGTTGTGAGACGATATTAGAATATGATCATGAATCGCTTATATAGCTAAACGATGAGTCTAAGTAAACTCCATAATCGAGGAGTCTATGTAAACTCCATATACGTTATTTGAGAAGTCTAAGTGTCACGACCCGGATTCTTGAATCCAAATCGCAACCGGCGTCGTTGACCTCTTAGAGGTTGCAGACAAGCCTCTTCTTGCATTCATCACATTCATATAGTTAAATTTGCGGAAAATTTAAATTTTTTTAAATGTATAAAGTATACATAGACTTCATATAGTTGTTACATAGATTCATTATATACTAATCTCAAAGTAAAGAACAACCATCTATCATAAAGAATCAATTCAAAACAGAAGATGAATATATCATAAATAAGTTTGCCAAACACAGCCTTATTACAAAGCTTAGAAATGAATGTGCGAAAGAAACGATAGGGACAAAATACAATAGCTATGTCTAAAACTAAAGCTAGACTAAAACTGTAGCATCCACGAAATCCATAGGACCTACCAAATGGTCTGGAGAATGCTGATGTCCAAACCGCTGCAAAGAGTCTTCAATCTATCCTCTGACCTGCACTTATAAAAATAGTAAATTGTATAGGGTTAGTAAACCACTTGTACTAAGTATGGGTGTATGCACACATACACATAAGGCTATGCATGATCAAGGAAATCTCTTCCTAAACAACATGTCATTTCTGGAATGTGTAGTCACTAGACTTTCCTAAATCGTTAGTTATGTATTGTGGTATGAATATGATGTATTTTAAAGCATTCAAAGCACAAAACTCATTTTGTATGTGATTACAAGACATTAGGATCATCAACATAATTTTAGAACAACTCGGGCGAAGATTTGAAAATTTGCTATTGGCCAACCCGAGAGCTCTTTCTTTGGGACTTAATTTATTTTTCAGTCTTTTTCTTCTTGTTGTTGTGTAGTTCAATAATTCCTTTGGTCCTATGTTTTACTTACAAGTGTAATGATTCATGGTAGCCTCATACCCACAATGAATCAAGTAAGTAATTCAAGAGATTAAGCAAATGATTTAACTACAATTTGGGGCATGGATATATTTGTAAGTCAATACTTATTGACTATACTCGTTCTTTAGTTGATTGCATAATATGCGTAGTTCTTGGGGCATATCATTAAAACTTATGATCTTGCTTACTTTGGGCGTGAATTCTTCATAAGCCAATCTTTATTGGCTAAATACATTAGTTGATTATTTTGGATAAGTATATTTGAATTCATTATTGGCTATGATCATTTTCATAATAAAAGAAGTCATTATAAGCCAATTTTATTTGGCTTTTACCATTTTCATGACATGAAGATTCATTATTATCTATTCCTTTTACTTACTGTAAACTTCATTTGACATGATTTGACTATTCTTATAGCAAGTCATTCATTACATTAAGTATTCAATAATACTTCATAAGCCAGTCTCTATCGGCTATGCCACTTAGTTCATCTTTTTCATGTTAGGGAAGTTATGAAGTTTTGAGTTGCTATTATTTTTCTACTCCCCTTTATTGGCATCATATAAGAAGTCATTATATGCCAATCTTATTTATCTTTGCCCATTATTTGCAGAAACTTCATTGGTATTGATATTGGCAATTGACATTCTTAAGCTCTTACTTTCATAGCTCACTTTGAAAATACGTTCCATCATCCTTCTTTCTTGCTTTATTAGAGACATCTTTAGAAGTAAGATCATGCGAGCTAACATGAAATCCAGTGTCTTCCCCACACTTTAAAGAGGTGAATCACTTATTAAAATGAATCTATATCATGTGAGCTACTCAGGAAATCCAGTGTCTGCCCCACACTGAAAATGGGTGATTCCCGGCTAAGGCGAGTCTATCTCAAGTGTTAACTCCACACCGAAAAGGAGTGGCTCACGGCTATAGTGAACCAAGAACATGTTTTGAGAATTAACCGACATAGATCATGTGAGCTAAACATGAAATCCAGTGTCTTTCCCACACCGAAAATAGGTGGAATCACCGGCCAAAGTGAAATCGAAACATACCTAGCACTCTTAGGTGGAAACCACAGGCTAGTTCATATGTTGGCTAGACATAGTTCGAAGACTAGGGACGTAAGGAGACTACTTATCCACCTAGGTGGTAGCCTCATCTCCTGAGACTTACACGTGCAAGCACATGCTCATAAATAGTCTATCGGCGCTTTGCTCACTTTCATTATCTTTTTTATCTTTTAGAGTTGACTCAAGCATTATGGAAGCTTGCTTCTAGATTGAGGTTTACTTACTCTATTGATGACTGGTCATCCTTTTCTTTACATTGATGAAATGTGAATTGTCCTTACATAACATCCTTTGGTGTTAATGAGACTGGTCTCACACGTTCTAACACCTTCATTTGTGAGCATTTTTAACATAGTAGCTTAGGTGTAAGTGAGGCTTGTCTCACTTCTTTTAAAACCTCATTCTGGTCACTTTCTTAACTTAAACATCTTTATTTATGCTATTACTCTAGTTACTCACTTACTTTCGTTTAGTAGCTTCATATCATCATTTATGGACGATGAGTACTTCATTCAATGAGTTACATATGTTCATAGTTCATTCTTTTAGAGCATGTTCGGAGTTGTCCCAATGGATGGCATGCCCTTGGTAATGGATTCATTGAATTACTTTAGAAGTACTTGAGTTATCATTTCAATCTTTTGGCTATATAAGATTGGCATAAGATTAGTATTGGCATAAATAATTGGGTATAGATTACATAACCATCTTTGTTGGCATAAGTCAATTTTACATTCTTTCATGCTTGGTTGGATATGTATATTATTCATTAGCCAATTTTGTTAGTATTTAAAGATAACAGTATAGCCAATTCCCTTCATCATTCTTAGACAATGTATTGTTAGCCATTTTATTGGCATAAGCCAAACATTCACTCAAATTATGATTTCATGGAGATCTTTTTAGCCAACCTTATAACATAACTTTAGGCATAACGTTTTTAAACATCTTGGACAGCATATTATGATCATTTAACAAACACAACATCATCAACAAGTCACATTAACAGTAGGTATGCACAACAGACCATAATCATCTTCATACATAATATTTTTCGGACACATCTTAACATAGTAGCATTCTTTTAATTCACGTAATAACACATAGCATCAAACGAGTTCAATTAATAGGTCCATTCAATCGTTATTTAATCAAAAACCATACACATTAAGATCAGCCAGCACCACATACCAACAACATGATCAAGACTAATCTATTCAACATTGAAATCGTAACAAGGAGACTAGGGAGAGGGACGTTCGACGAGAACTTTGGGAAACAACCCTAGTTTTCGAGATTTCATGGATTCATTTGAAGGAAAGTGCTCTTGGAGAAAGAATTCCAGGAGATAAACCCATACCTTAAGTATAACTTAATCTACGAAGACCACCTTGAACGAAACCTTGAAAAAACCTTGGAATTTCCCTAGAACCTCGATGGAACTTTTCTCATTTTTGGCTTTCGTTCGTTCACTCTATGGCGTTGTGAAACTCTTAGTGTTTTCACGTGAGTCTAAGTCTTAGGAACTGATCTTGACTCATTCAACTAAGGTTTAATAAGTCAATTTAATAAACTAATTAATTAATTACCAAAACTCCCCTCCTAAGTTTGACTAAACATAGGAGAATGTTGACTTGACCGAAAATCTGGAAATTGGTGTTGACTATGTTTTCGGTCAACATTTTGACTTTATATTAATTAATTAAGTCCTAAATTTAATGAATTTAGGGACCTAGGGTAAGTACTAAAGTACCCCTAAGTCATTGGAACCATAATGAAACCTTTAGGACCATCCTAGGTTAAGTACTAGGATGTTTCTTGAATTATACTAGATTAGTGTAAGGATTTCGTTTTGACCATTTAAACTAATTAATTAAATTGCTAATTTAATTTATTATGTGACCTAAGGTAATTACTAAAGTAACCTTAAGTCGTTAGGACCATAACCAATCCTTTGGACCATCCTAGGTTAGGTATTAGGTTGTCCCTTTCTTGTCTTAACTGAAATTTGGAAATTTCCTTTGTAGTTTCGGTTTTATACCTTTTAAATTAATTTATTAAGTTCCTAAATTAATTAATTAGGTAACCTAGAGAAATTACTAAAGTACCCCTAAGTTGTTAGGACCATAACTAATCTTTTGGACCATCCTAGGTTAGGTACTAGGTTGTCTCTTTAACTAGTACTAGGTTAGTGTCAACCCGGTTTAGTCCTAGGTTGTCGGGTGTACTAGTGGGTCCATTTCGGTTAGTCCTAGGTTAGTTAGCTAGTTAGGACAGTTAGTTGGGACCTAGAGTTGGTTAGGAAGTTAGGCCCCACATGGAGGGACCCGTCCACACATGCTGCCCCTTAACTACCCTAACCGAATTCGGTTAGGGTGGTCTCCTCCTTTGGCGGATTTTCACATGTCTTGCACACGTGTTGGTTGTACTTTACTAACTAACTATTCTTGATGGTTCATTTGGAATATACTTATTGTCCCAAGGATCCTCACTATGTCCTTGGGCACTGCTTAATCTACATGATCAGTTTAATTGATCGTGTGTTATGGTATCTAGGCTTAACACTTGGACGCCTCATACCTAATGTGCACAACATAAGAAATTAATATTTTAGCTTAGGGTCTTCTTTGCAGGTACATTTCTTAAAGAGTGCTTGTTCATGTTAGAAAATTGGCTAACACCCTTTAAGCCAATATTTTCTAATATGCCCAATATTTTGCTTATTTGGGTATTATATAGAAATTGGCTAATACTCCTTAGCCAATTTTCTATACTATGCCCAATATTTCTCAATATTGGGTATTGGGATGTCTATGTACCCCCAATACACATTCTTAAAGACCTATTGGGCTCTTCACTAGACATGTAATTTTCCAAAAATATTACACTAAGTATACTTCACTATATATAAATGTTTTAAATTTTTACGTGTTATTTCTACTTCATTATGCCATGACGATTATTCTAAGAGGCTTGTATGAGACCCCTCCGAGGACGAGTACGTTGTTGACGTCTAGGGGGTATTCTTCGGTCGTTACAAACTTGGTATCATAGCATAATGTTTTGTTATAATAGTAAGGTTGTTATCACACACACCACATCAAGTAGAGTGTTATTAATAAATGTGAAGTATGCCACCATTATGAATCGGAGGCTATGAGATGATTAGGAACCTTCCTTTCTTCAATATTCTATTATCGCGCTTGGAGTCTTAACCCTATGTACTTAACTTTTTCCTTCTAATACTTTTCTTGTGCTTATAGGCCATGAATACAAGGAGGAATAATGCTAGAAGGTTCGAAGAGGAGAATGTGAATGAGGCGGTTCCCCCTCCGACTCCTCAAAACCCTCAATTCTGTATTGAAGAAGGGGCTATGTCCAATGTTTAGATAAGGGATTCCATCCATAGTTTGACCCAAGTATTGGCTACTCAAGTTGCTATAGATGCTAGGGTGCAAATGAATCCCAATACTAGCACCACCGCTTCAAGGATAAGGGATTTCACAAGGATGAATACCCCTACATTCTTTGGCTCTAAGGTGGAAGAAGACCCGCAAGGGTTCATAGATGAAGTATTCAAGGTGGTAGATGTCATGGGAGTGGCGTCTCAAGAAAAGGTGGAACTTGCCGCCTATCAACTCAAAGATGTTTCTCAAGTTTGGTATGAACAATGGAAGGATGACAGGCCGGTTATAGAAGATCAGATTACTTGGGGGGCTTTCAAATCGGATTTCCTTGATAGGTTCTTTCCTTTGGATCTAAGGGAGAGAAAAATGCAAGAATTCATCAATCCTCGCCAAGGGAATAAGAGTGTGAAAGAGTATAGCCTCAAGTTTACTCAACTATCCAAGTATGACCCTACCATGGTTGTGGACTATAGGGCCAAGATGAATAAGTTTGTTATTGGGATATCCGATCTTGTGGTGAATGAATGTAGGTCGGCTATGCTAATTCAAAGCATGGATTTCACGTCTTATGGTCCATGTAGAACAAATTGAGCAAAAGTTTAAATAATTAAGAGATCAAAGCCCAATGAGGGAAACTTCTTCAAATCTAGGTTTGAGATTCAAAATAAACCAAGGTTCAAAAAGAGGTTTTCTAATCCAAGTCACTCCAATGCTCCAAAGCCCAACCAATGGAGGAGGACTACCCCTAAGCCTCAACGGGAAGGTAAGAGTGGCCCTTTTTTGGAAAGAACTACTTGTGCCATGTGTGGTAAAAAGCATGAACGGAAATGTCTTGCCGGTATGGGCGTTTGCTATGGATGTGGGAACAGTGGTCACCAATTGAAAGATTGTCCAAACAGTATGGCCAAAGGGAGAGAAAGTACCAAAGCTCCTACTAATACTCCAAACCCCGATGCTCCTAAGAAGAGTTGCTTCTATGCTCTTTTCTCTAACGGTGATCAAGAAGAATCTCCCGATGTCATCACTGGTATGTTACAAGTGTTTTCCTTTGCTGTCTATGCTTTACTAGATCCCGGTGCCACCCTATCATTTGTAACCCCTTTAGTGGCCATGAAGTTTGAAGTACTTCCCGATATTTTCGATGAACCTTTTTCAGTTTCTACCCCGTTGGGTAATTCATTACTTGTTAAATAGTTTATAGGAGTTGTCCCGTTTCAATGCCCAATAGTGTCACATTGGTTGACTTGGTAGAACTGGATATGTTCGACTTTGATGTTATCTTGGGGATGGATTGGGTACATTCTAGTTTTTCTTCTGTAGAACCCAGGTAATAAAATTCCAATTTCCAAATGAACCCGTTGTAGAGTTGAAGGGGGAAACCTAACTCCATATTTTTAAGGCAAACACTACGGCAATGATAATGTACAACAGGTTTATTTGGAAATTGGAACTTTACTACCTGGGTTCTACAATCAATGGAATCAAAACTAGAATGTAGCCAATTCATCCCCAAGATAACATCAAAGTCTAACATATCAAGTTTTACCAATTCAACCAATGTGACTCTATTGGGCAATGAAACGAGACAACTCCTCTAAACTCTTTTTACAAGTACGGAATCACCCACAGGGGTAGAAACTGAAAAAGGTTCATGGAAAATATCGGGAAGTACTTCAAACTTCATGGCCACTAAAGGGGTTACAAATGATAGGGTGGCACCGGGGTCTAATAAAGAATAGACACCAAAGGGAAACACTTGTAACATACCGGTGATGACATCGGGAGATTCCTCTTGATCACCCATAGATCGGAGAGCATAGAAGTGATTATTCTTAGGATCTTCGTGGTTTGGAGTATTAGTGGGAGCTTGGGCATTCACTCTCCCTTGATCCTTCATCATAGGACAATCCCTCTTCATGTGGCCATTCTTCCCAAAACCATAGCAATTTCCCAAACCAACTAGACACTTGCCTTCATGTTTCTACCACATTTAGCACAAGTACACTTCTCAACATAAGGACCACTACCTTTCTCCTCCTTAGGCTTGGATGTAGACCCTTTGCCTTTGTTGATCCTTGGAGTGTTAGAAGGGCTTTGATTGGGGAACCTCTTATTGAATCTTGGCTTATATTGCACCTCAAATCTAGCCTTTGAATAATTTCCATCTTCGGCCCTTGTCCTCTTCAATTCCCTACCAAATTGCTTAAGCTTTTGCTCCTCAATTTGTTTAGAATGAACCATAAGACGAGAGATGTCCATGCTAGGAATCAACGTAGCCAACCTACATTCATTAACCACAAGGACGGATATCCCCATAACAAATTTGTTCATCTTGGCCCTAGAATCCACCACAATAGTAGGAGCATACTTGGATAGTTGAGTGAACTTGAGACTATACTCCTTCACAATAATAACCCTTGTAGTAGGTTGATAATTTCTTGCATTTCCTCTCCCTTAGTTCCAAGGGAAAGAACCTATCAAGGAGGCCGTCTTGAAATTTCCCCAAGTAATCCGGCCTTCTCTAACCGACCTCTCCTAATTCTATTACTCATACAAAACTTGAGCCACATCTTTGAGTTGGTAGGCGCTTCGTTCCGCCTTTTCTTGAGAAGACACCCCCATAGCATCTAATAAATTGAACACTTCATCAATGAACCCTTGAAGGTCCTCCTCCACCTTGGAGCCAAAGAAAGTAGAGAGATTCATACTTCAGAAATCCCTTATCTTTGATGCGGTGGTTCTAGCATTGGGGTTCACTTGGACCCTAGCATCCCTAGAAACTTAAGTAGCCAACACTTGGGTGAAGCTATGAATGGCCGCCCTTATCTCTATATTAGACATAGCTCCTTCTTCAATACGAACTTGAGGGTTTTGTGGAGCCGGAGGGGGAATCGCCTCATTCATATTCTTCTCTTCGACACTTAGAGTGTTGTTCCTTCTTGTATTCATTGCCTATAAGCACAAGAAAGAGATTAGAAGATAACGAAATGTAGACTTAAGACTCTAAAGGCTTGACTTAAAGAATACCAACAAAGTGAGACTTTCCTAGGCATCACATAGCCTCTCATTCATAATTGTGGTGCGCTTCACAATCATGAACAAGACTCCACTTGACGTGATTTAATGAGACATCAATCCTAAGATTATTCAACCTCATGCTCTATTACAAAGTATGTCACGACTAGGGAGCACTCCCTTTACGTAACTGGCGTCTTTGTCCTCGAAGAGGACTTAGACTAGCCCTTATCATTCATTATTACATTTCATCGATCAAAATGCAGAAAATTTGAAACTTTTTACATATTGAGGTATACATAGACCTATCGCATATCATATAGGGAATTTACTTAGACTCCTCGCATATGAAGCTTCCCTAGGCTTCTCATTTAATCAATATAATCAGTATGTATGAATTAGTGTAATCTTTTATCTCACATTATAACATCTAAAATGAAGTACAACATTCGCCCTTATACAAGTATGTATTGCCACATAGGGCTTACAACAAATTTCTTCTAAAATACGGAAGAAACAAATGTCTTTAGACAATAGCAATACTACTAGGGTAGTTCAAAAGGAACCATCCTCGAACTTGGAGGACTCACCAACTACTAGGAGGAAGAACTCCAAGTATCCTTGCAAAGTGCCTAGAAGCTCTTCAATGGCCGGAAGCTACAATTTTGGGGAAAAAGGGAAGAAATATGGGTTAGTACAAAACACATTTACTAAGTATGGTTCCTGTTCATAAAATCATCAATGCATGAGAAAAGGCACAATTCAGTCAAAATTATGCATTATGTTCAATAACTCAAAATGCACACATATGGAACATTATAAGTCAACCCAACATGATATTAACCCAACATATAAGCAACCCAACGCAATACTTGTGCAATGCCAAAAATAGGACCTCATTACCCTATACAAAGCTAAACATCGCATTAAGTTGCTTACTACATGTATACAACACCACTTCATACTTTGCTTTAACAAGGCTTAATTCATAAGTTCATATAAAACTTGACATACATAACATGTAATCAACTTAATCATACAAGAACATTATTAAGACCCTCCCTTAGGATTCCACATGTGCAATGAGTAACAAAAGTCCCATACCCTCCCTCACCCTATGTAGTAACCTTTAAGACAAGCCCTAATAATAGTTCACATACTTGACTTATTCATTTACCTTATTACATTAAGGAAAAAGTGCAATAACCAACATGAGACCATGTGAGCTACATGGAATCCGGTGTTCTTCTCTCATACTAAAAAGAGAGAGTTAACACTTGCCTAAGGTGTACCCATTCGTACATAACTATCTAGGTGGATCCACTAAGCTATAGTCCTATGTGGGTACATAGTTAAGGGTCAAGCAGATTGCTTCTAGAAACCTCTACTTGCTAGACATGGAGGTTTCCATCTCATAAGATAACACATATCTTGGGAATCCGGACTTTCTAAATGTGAAGAAACCCTTGTGGGAGGCCGGACTTACTAAACGTGAGACCTCCATATCATTTACATGCCCTTTCGGTGCTAAGCATGTATTCCCTTTAGTAGTAATCATACTCTTAATACTAGATCACATTAGTCTCTACTAGATCCCTATGTGAACATTTCATCATAATAGCTCATAGGTATTCATAAGTGAGAACAACCTTTTTACTTTAGAATACCACATACAAGTGAGTAAACCTTTCACTCAACACTATATCATAATCATGAAAAAGCTACTTTCAATCATATAAAAATCATATCTTAACATACTTGGATACTACATTGCCAATCCAATAGTCTAGGGTTAAGGATGAGGAATACTTGCTATTAACATCACAACCACAAATTTGACATAGAAGCATTACTATCTAAGTAAATCATGCTTCCTAATTGAATTAAAGAAGAATCAATCTTCATACCTTATTTCTCTTTCCTTTCCTTCATACTTCAATTATTAAAGAATACATAGTCAATTCATAAACTGTCACGACCCAAAATCGAGCCGCGAGTGGCACCCACACTTATCCTACTATGTGAGCGAACCAACCAATCTAAGACCCCATCATATTGAACAAAAACACAAAGCGGAAGACTTAAAACTCATTAACAAAATCAATTAAATAACTTCTAAAATTTATAACTCATTATCCCCAAAATCTGGAAGTCATCATCACAAGAACATCTATCCTCAAGTTACTAATCTAAAAGTATCTAAGAAGCTAAAATAAATAAAAGGCTAGTCCATGCCGGAAGTTCAAGGCATCAAGACTTGAAGAGAAGATCCAGTCCAAGCTAGAAGCATTAGCTCACCCTGAAATCCGGTGTAGTGAAGACTGGCTAGAATTGCTGTTGAGTTGAAGACGACGGTAAGTTTGCTGCATTTCCCAAATAACAAAGAAAGAAACAACAAGTAGGGGGTCAGTACAAAACACAAGTACTGAGTAGGTATCATCGGCCAACTCAAAATAGAAAACAGTATATATCAGTTCATATCATAAATCAACTACAATACTCAACATGTAGCAACAAGTACTATAATCATCAATAAGTACTACCAAGTTCATCCATGAGGACTCAAGCCTCAATACCACACTCATTTGGGAATTAGGTTCATTACATTGAGTATATTAACATCTCTCAAGATTCATTATCTTTCTTCCTCTTGTGTCGGTACGTGACACTCCGATCCCCTACTACTATGTGTCGGTACGTGACACTCCGATCCCCTAATTCTACGTGTCGGTTTGTGACACCCGATTCCCTAATACTATGTGTCGGTACGTGACACTCCGATCCCCTAATTCTACGTGTCAGTTCATGACACCCGATCCCCTAATACTATGTGTCGGTACGTGACACTCCGATCCCCTACTTCTACGTGTCGGTTCGTGACACCCGATCCCTTAATACTATGTGTCGGAACGTGACACTCCGATCCACTAACACTATGTGTCGGTTCGTGACACCCGATCCCTTAATACTATGTGTCGGAACGTGACACTCCGATCCACTAACACTATTCTATCAATTCATCAAGCCTTCTTTTGTACCAAGGCATCATCAATAACAAGGTGAATTAGGGTTTCTTCAAGATTTTGGATTCAATAGCTTCATTATGCTTATTTTATCCCAATCACATAATCACATTCATGCAAGCATACAATTAAGCATATAGAAGGGTTTACAATACTACCAATACATATCATTCGCTATTAAGAGTTTACTACGAATAGTATCAAAAACCATAACCTACCTTCACCAAGGATTCTTGATCAAGCAAGCAATCTCTCAAAGCTTTTTGTTTCCTCTTCGTTTGTCTCTCTCTATCGATCGTTCCTTTCTCTCTTGTTCTTTCTATTTTTCTTCTTCAAAACCCTCTCTCTTTTCCCTAATAAGCATATAATTAAGTATAAAAGATGAGGAATTAACCCACTAATTAACTCAAGGTTATCTCCTTCACACCCCCAAGAATTTGAGTTATTAACATTAACCCACGAAATTCATAATTATAGCAGGAATAGTCCAAAATGCCCCTTTAAAACTTACCCAGAAATCCGACCCAGACTGGGATTACGCAACCTGTGATGGCCCGTCGTGCCTGCGACGGTCCGTCCTGCAGGTTCGTCACAACCTTCAGAGACTCAATTTCCTTGATGAGTCTGAGACGGTCCGTCGTGCCTACGACGGTCCGTCCTGCACTTCCGTCACGACGGACAGAGAATTGCTCTCAGTACCCAATTCTCAAGAGTTGAAGTGTTTTGAAACGGAACCTCACAACGGTCCGTCGTGTCTGTGATGGTCCGTCCTGCATGTCCGTCACAGAGTTCAGAGAGTCGATTTCAGCACTCAAATATAAGAATTCCAAGTGTTTGGAACGAGACACCCTCGACGGTCCGTCGTGCCCATGACGGTCCGTCGTGGGATACGTCATCTCAGACAGTTTTTCCAGAAATAAAATCTGCTGCTCTAACGACTAAGCAGGTCGTTACATAAACAAGGTAATTCAAGAAGTAATACATAGCAATTACTAATCTACATATTCATATAGTTATCATCTTCATCAATTACTATAGAATTTCAAGGAATAATGAGTGTAGAGAAGAACAAGGATTCAAAGGGACAATATTGAGTGATTACCAACTATTTACCATCATTACTTAGTTAACAATGATAAAAGACTATAATTCATCACAGTTGAATAACAATTTTGTTTTGAAAAGAGAACCCATGTCTAGATTGAAATCCTAGTTTTGGGGAAGTTGATAATCATCTTTGAAAGGTCCTCTTGGGGAAAGGAATCCCAAGAGTGAAATAAATCATACCTTAAAGTTTATAAATCCGCGAAATTGAAGTGAAAAACTAGAGAAATTGGTCTTCTTCTCCAAGCTTCAAATTGCTCTTCAATGGAGGTTGAGTAGAGAGATAATTTTTAGAGAGAATGGGAATTGATTTGAATGGATAAAAATGACTTAAAACTGACTCTAAATAAATATATAACCCTCACCTAAAATATCCAAAATATCCCTCACTTAATTGGGTCTTTTCGTGAAGTCAAATTGACTTAAAAACGACGCAAATGAATCTGGGAAGTGATTGCACGTCGCGGGGGCAATTCAAATTATTTTTTTCTGAAATCCGGATTGATTTAGTGAGAGTCATGAAGTCCCCGCGTCACGAGGCAATTTTTGCCTGCCAAGTGATGTTGTGCGACGC
>JABWTJ010000728.1:30000-48005 GCA_016801875.1 Solanum sitiens
GAGTCTCTATCGCAGACTTCCTCGACGCCTCCATCTCCTGAAGAACTAAGAAGGGAAGATGAACCTCAGGAAACCCCTATTAATGCTATCGAGCAAGATTTGAGAAATGCAGTCCAATTATTGACTCGTATAGTTGTTGTTTATGGCCAAAGGCAAGAAGGTCCAGTTGCAGGTACTAGTGGTGTAGTTAGATCAGCTGGAACACGGATACGTGATTTTCTTAACTTGGACCCTCCAGCATTTACCGGGTCAGATCCTAATGAAGATCCCCAAGACTTTATAGATCAAATCCAACGCACTTTGGATATTATGCATGTAAGTGGTAAAGAAGCACTTGAGCTAGCTGCATACAGATTAAAGGGTGTGGCTATATTGTGGTATGAAGCTTGGAAGCAATCTAGGGGAACAAATGCACCTTCAGCTATGTGGAAAGAGTTCAAAAAGGCATTCCTTGATCATTATCTGCCATTGGAGATCCGAGAGGCCCGTGCGGATCAGTTCTTAAATCTCCACCAAGGAAATATGAGTGTGAGGGAGTATAGTCTCAAATTTAATTCCTTGGCCAGGTATGCTCCTAATGTAGTAGCTACTATGGAGGATAGAGTTCATCGTTTTGTGGACAGGTTAGATTCATATCTGGTTAGAGACTGTACAATTGCTTCATTAAATAAAGATATGGATATAGCAAGGATGCAGGCTTTTGCACAAAAATTGGAGGATCAAAGGCAAAGAAGAAGAACACAAGAGTTGGAAACAGGGCATTCTAAGAGGGCCAGATCAATGGGGCAGTTTACACCATCCCAAGGTGAGTTTAGGCCTCGGTTCTCTAACAGACCACCTAGGCCATCATCTTTCTACTCTACAGCTAGTGCTCCACCACGGTTCCAAGGGTTTAGAGGCAATCAGTTTGGGCAAAGAAGTGAAAGCCAAGGCAGTCATCAAGAGCAAGGAAGTACGAGCCAATCAAGGCCTCCACGACAGCCTTGTAAACAGTGTGGGAGGAATCATCTAGGTGCATGCAGGTTTGGGACGGATGTTTGTTTTTGGTGTGGCACACCAGGGCATATGATGAGAAACTGCCCTCATAGGGGAGTGGGTGGCGTTGTTCAACCAACTAGATCAATTATGCGTCGACCTCATCAACCCCTTCTTTAGGTAGGGGACTACATATGCCTATAGGTCGTGGTAGAGGAGCTAGGGGAGCAACTAGTTCTAGTGGAGGTCAGAATCGCACATATGCACTAGGGGATCGACAAAATTTAGAATCCTCGCCGGACGTGGTTACAGGTACATTGTCCATCTTTTCACATATTGTATATGCATTAATCGATCCGGGGTCTACACTATCATATGTTACACCATTAATTGCTGGAAAGTTCAAAAGAACACCAGAATTATTAGCAAAGCCATTTGAAGTGTCTACACCGATTGGTGAATCTATTATAGCTAGGAGAGTTTATCGTAATTGCATTGTAACTGTTTGTGATCGCGATACATTGGCTGACCTTGTTGAGCTAGACATGGTAGATTTTGATGTTATAATAGGTATGGATTGGTTAGCTTCTTGTTATGCCACGGTAGATTGCCGAACTAAGATAGTGCATTTCCAGTTTCCAAAAGAGGTAGTCCTTGAATGGAAAGGTAATATTGGGATGCCAAGAGGTAAATTTATTTCTTATATTAAGGCAAAGAAGATGATTTCCAAAGGATACATATGCCATCTGGTTAGAGTGGAAAATGTAGATGCAGAGCCACCAACCCTTAAATCCATTCCGGTGGTAAATGAATTTCTAGATGTGTTTCCTGAAGATCTTCCAGGTTTGCCTCCAGAACGAGAAGTAGAGTTCGGTATTGATGTGCTTTTAGATACTCAACCTATCTCAATTGCTCCATATAGAATGGCTCCAGCAGAATTACGAGAGTTGAAGGAGCAGTTAAAAGACTTATTACAACAAGGATTCATAAGGCCTAGTGTGTCCCCATGGGGAGCACCAGTTTTATTTGTACGCAAAAAAGATGGCTCATTAAGAATGTGTATCGACTACCGGTAGTTGAATAAGGTAACAATTAAGAACAAATATCCCCTCCCTAGAATTGATGATCTGTTTGATCAATTACAAGGTGCTAGGTGTTTTTCAAAGATCGACCTGAGGTCAGGTTATCACCAAGTGAGGGTCAAGGAAAAAAATATACCCAATACAGCTTTCCGAACATGGTATGGTCATTTTGAGTTCTTAGTCATGTCATTCGGGCTAACAAATGCACCAGCAGCTTTTATGGATTTGATGAATAGGGTGTTCAAGCCATTCTTAGATGTGTTTGTGATAGTGTTCATAGATGACATTTTGGTGTATTCAAGATCGGAAGAGGATCATGCTAATCACTTGCGGCAGGTTTTATAAATTCTCCGTGATCGTAAATTGTATGCAAAGTTCTCTAAATGTGAGTTCTGGTTGAAATCTGTGGCATTCCTAGGTCATATCGTATCCGAGGAAGGAATAAGGGTTGATAACCAGAAAATAGAAGCCGTGAAAAGATGGCCAAGACCTACAACGCCTACGGAGATCCATAGTTTTCTTGGATTGGCAGGTTATTACAGAAGGTTTGTTTAAGGATTCTCTTCCATGGATGAACCCTTAACAAAGCTAACACACAAAGGAACCAAGTTTCAGTGGAGCGATGAGTGTGAAAGAAGCTTCCAAGAGCTGAAGAGTAAATTAACTTCTACACCTGTGTTGGTACTTCCAGAAGGTACAGAAGGCTATATAGTGTACTGTGATGCTTCGGGAGTGGGCTTAGGTTGTGTATTGATGCAGAATGGTAAAGTTATAGCTTATGGCTCAAGGCAGCTGCGGCCACATGAGAAAAATTATCCAACCCATGATCTAGAGCTAGCAGCAGTTGTGTTTGCTTTGAAGATATGGCGCCACTACTTGTATGGAGTTCATGTTGACATATACACTGATCACAAAAGCTTGAAATATATTTTTAAGCAAAAAGACTTAAATCTGAGGCAGCGAAGGTGGCTGGAGCTATTAAAAGATTATGAAATTGACATCTTATATCATTCCGGTAAAGCTAATGTAGTAGCTAATGCTTTAAGACGTAAAATAATGGCAAGCACTTATGTTAAGTCTGTGGAAAGACAAGTAATGACTAAAGATCTGTCCCAACTAGCTAACTTGGGTGTTCGCTTTCTTGAATCTCAAGACGAAAGGGTTATCGTGCAAAATGCGGCAGAATCCTCGTTAATAGTGGAAGTGAAAGAGAAGCAGTACACTGATCCAATTCTTTTACAACTTAAAGAGAATGTACTACATGGTATGACAAAGGCGTTTGAGCTTAAGCAAGACGGAGTACTTCAATGTCAAAACAGATTGTGTGTACCTAATATAGATGAACTAAGAAAGAGGATCATGATGGAAGCACATAATTCAAGGTACTCTGTTCATCCGGGGTCAACTAAAATGTATCATGACTTGAAAGAAATGTATTGGTGGGGGAACATGAAGAAGAACATTGCAGAATTTGTGGCTCAGTGTCCAAACTGTCAACAGGTAAAAGTAGAACACCAAAAGCCCGGAGGTTACATGCAGCGTATAGAACTTCCAATTTGGAAATGGGACATGATCAACATGGATTTTGTTACTGGTTTGCCTCGCTCATTCTGGAAGTTTGACTCCATATGGGTAATAGTTGATAGACTTACCAAAGCAGCACACTTCTTGCCGGTGAAGACTACTTATACAGCTAAAGAGTATGCGAGGTTGTACATTAAAGAGATAGTTCGACTACATGGAGTGCCAATCTCTATAATATCTGATAGAGGAGCTCAATTCACAACAAATTTTTGGAAGTCATTTCAAAAGAGTTTGGGAACACAAGTGAATTTAAGTACAGCCTTTCATCCTCAAACGGATGGTCAGGCAGAATGTACGATTCAGACACTCGAGGATATGCTGCGAGCTTGTATATTAGATTTCAAGGGTAGCTGGGATGATCACCTACCACTTATTGAATTTTCTTATAACAATAGCTATCATTCGAGCATTAAAATGGCACCTTATGAAGCTTTATATGGTCGAAAGTGGGTAGTATGGTATAGGTTTTTTTTTAGGGTTTTAGGTATTGGGATTTAGGACTTTTAGTTTATATCTATGATTTAGAGTTTAGATTTTAGGGTTTGTGGTTTAGAATTTGAGGTTTCAAATATATGGTTTAGTGTTTAATGTTTGTGTTTTCGTATTTTGGACTTAGTTTTTTTTAACTTATGGTTTCGGGTTTATAGTTTTGGGTTAGGGTTTGGGATAAGGTTAGGGTTAGGGTGTACATTTTTTTTAGGTTTTATGGTTGAGGGTTTAGCATTTGAGATTTAAAATCTATGGTTTAATATTTAGTGTTTTGGTTTTTGTATTTTGGGCTTAGGGTTTCGAGTTTATGTTTAGGGTTAGGATTAATGTTAAGGTTAAGGTTAAGGTTAGGATTAAGGTTTTAAGTTTTTATAGGTTTTTGGGTTTAGGGTTTAAGATTTGAGGTTTAATATCAATTATTAAGTGTTTATTTTCTGGGTTTTGTTATTTTGGGTTTGGGGTTTAGCGTTTACAGTAGGGTTAGAGTTTGGGTTAATGTTAAGGTTAGGGTTAGGGTTTGGTTGTTTTTTAGGTTTTAGAGTTTGGGTTAAGGATGTGAGTTGTAATATCTATGGTATAATGTTTAATGTTAGGGTTTTGGTATTTTGGGCTTTGGGTTAGGGTTTAGGGTTTAGGGTTAGGGTTACAGATAGGGTTAGGGTTAGGGTTAGGGTTAGTGATAGGGTTACTGTTAGGGTTTAGTTTTTTTTTTCGGTTTTAGGTTTTGGGGTTTAAGATTTTGAATAAATTTATAATGTTTAATGTTTTGGATTTTCTATATTGTGCTTGGGGTTTCGGGTTAATAGTTTAAGGTTAGGGTTAGGGTTAGGGTTAAGGTTAGGGTTAGGGTTTGAGTTAGAGTTAGGGTTAGGTGTATGTTTTTTTTGGTTTTGCGGTTTGTGGTTGAAGAATTAAGGTTTTAAATCTATGGTTTAGTGTTTAATGTTCGGGTTTTCGTAGTTTGGACTTAGGGATTTTTTATTTTATTTTTTGGATATTGTTTTTGTTTTTTTTGGACTTAGGGTTTTAGGGTTTAAGTTTTAGGGTATAAGTTTGGGTTAGGATTAGGGTTAGGGTGTAGGTTTTTGTTCAGTTTTATGGTTTTGGGTTTAACATTTGAGGTTTAAAATCTATGGTTTAGTATTTAATGTTAGCATTTTGGAATTTTCGGCTTAGGATTTTGGGTTTATAGTTTAGGGTTAGGGTTAGGGTTAGGATTAGGGTTAGGGTTATGGTTTTTATTAGGTTTTTAGGTTTAGGGTTTAGGATTTGAGGTTTAATGTCAATTGTTTAGTGTTTAATGTTTGTGTTTTGATATTTTTGGTTTGGGGTTTAGGGTTTATGGTGGGGTTAGTGTTAGGGTTAATGTTTGGGTTAGGTTTTTTTTATTTTTTATTTAGGTTTAGGGTTTGGGGTTAAGGATTTGAGTTGTAATATCTATGGTTTAGTGTTTAATGATAAGGTTTTGGTATTTTCGACTTTGGGTTTAGGGTTAGGGTTAAGGATAGGGTTAGAGTTAGGGTTTAGTTTTTTTTTAGATTTTAGGGTTTGTGGTTTAGAATTTGAGGTTTCAAATATATGGTTTAGTGTTTAATGTTTGTGTTTTCGTATTTTGGACTTAGTTTTTTTATTAACTTATGGTTTTGGGTTTATAGTTTTGGGATAGGGTTTGGGATAAGGTTAGGGTTAGGGTGTACATTTTTTTTAGGTTTTATGGTTGAGGGTTTAGCATTTGAGGTTTAAAATCTATGGTTTAATATTTAGTGTTTGGGTTTTTGTATTTTGGGCTTCAAGTTTTGAGTTTATGGTTTAGGGTTAGGATTAATGTTAAGGTTAAGGTTAGGGTAAGGTTTAAGGTTTTAAGTTTTTCTAGGTTTTTGGGTTTAGGGTTTAAGATTTGAGGTTAATATCAATGATGTAGTGTTTATTGTTTGGGTTTTGGTATTTTGGGTTTGGGGTTTAGCGTTTACGGTAGGGTTAGAGTTTTGGTTAACGTTTAGGTTAGGGTTAGGGTTTGGTTGTTTTTTAGTTTTTAGAGTTTGGGTTAAGGATGTGAGTTGTAATATCTATGGCTTAGTGTTTAATGTTAGTGTTTTGGTATTTTGGGCTTTGGGTTAGGGATTAGGGTTTAGGGTTTAGGGTTAGGGTTACAGATAGGGTTAGGGTTCGGGTTAGGGTTAGTGATAGATTTACTGTTAGTGTTTAGTTTTTTTTTAGGTTTTAGGTTTTGGGGTTTAAGATTTTGGATTAAATTCTATTGTATAATGTTTAATGTTTTGGCTTTGCTATATTGGGCTTGGGGTTTCTGGTTAATAGTTTAAGGTTAGGGTTAGGCTTAAGGTTAGGGTCAGGGTTTGAGTTAGGGTTAGGGTTAGGGTGTATGTTTTTTCGGTTTTGCGGTTTGTTGTTGAGGAATTAAGGTTTAAAATATATGGTATAGTGTTTAATGTTCGAGTTTTCGTAGTTTGGACTTAGGTTTTTTTTATTTTATTTTTTAGACATTTTTTTGTTTTTTATGGACTTAGGGTTTTAGGGTTTAAGTTTTAGGGTTTAAGTTAGGGTTAGGATTAGGGTTAGGGTGTAGGTTTTTGTTCAGTTTTATGGTTTTGGGTTTAACATTTGAGGTTTAAAATCAATGGTTTAATATTTAATGTTATCGTTTTTGAATTTTCGGCTTAGGATTTTGGGTTTATAGTTTAGGGTTTTGATTAGGGTTAGGATTAGGGTTAGGGTTATGGTTTTAATTAGGTTTTAAAGTTTAGGGTTTAGGGTTTGAGGTTTAATGTCAATTGTTTAATGTTTAATGTTTGGGTTTTGATATTTTTGGCTTGGGGTTTAGGGTTTATGGTGGGGTTAGTGTTAGGGTTAATGTTTGGGTTAGGGTTTATGTTTTTTTTTAGGTTTTAGTGTTTGGGGTTAAGGATTTGAGTTGTAATATCTATGCTTTAGTGTTTAATGATAGGGTTTTGGTATTTTGGGTTTGGGGTTTAACGTTTACGGTAGGGTTAGAGTTTGGGTTAATGTTAAGGTTAGGGTTAGGTTTTGGTTGTTTTTTAGGTTTTAGAGTTTGGTTTAAGGATGTGAGTTGTAATATCTATGATATAGTGTTTAATGTTAGGGTTTTGGTATTTTGGGCTTTGGGTTAGGGTTTAGGGTTTAGGGTTTAGGGTTACGGTTACAGATAGGGTTAGGGTTAGGGTTAGGGTTAGTGATAGGGTTACTGTTAGGGTTTAGTTTTTATTTTTTAGCTTTTAGGTTTTGGGTTTAAGATTTTGGATTAAATTCTATTGTATAATGTTTAATGTTTTGGCTTTGCTATATTGGGCTTGGGGTTTCGGGTTAATAGTTTAAGGTTAGGGTTAGAGTTAAGGTTAGTGTTAGGGTTTTAGTTAGTGTTAGGGTTAGGGTGTATGTTTTTTTCGGTTTTGCGGTTTGTTGTTGAGGAATTAAGGTTTAAAATCTATGGTTTAGTGTTTAATGTTCGGGTTTTCGTAGTTTGGACTTAGGGTTTTTTTATTTTATTTTTTGGACATTTTTTTTGTTTTTATGGACTTAGGGTTTTAGGGTTTAAGTTTTAGGGTTTAAGTTAGTGTTAGGATTAGGGTTAGGGTGTAGGTTTTTGTTCAGTTTTATGGTTTCGGGTTTAACATTTGAGGTTTAAAATCTATGGTTTAGCATTTAATGTTATCGTTTTTGAATTTTTGGCTTAGGATTTTGGGTTTATAGTTTATGGTTAGGGTTAGGGTTTGGATTAGGGTTAGGGTTATTGTTTTAATTAGGTTTTTAGTTTTAGGGTTTAGGATTTGAGGTTCAATGTGAATTGTTTAGTGTTTAATGTTTGGGTTTTGATATTTTTGGCTTGGGGTTTAGGGTTTATGGTGGGGTTAGTGTTAGGGTTAATGTTTGGGTTGGGGTTTATATTTTTTTTAGGTTTAAGGGTTTGGGGTTAAGGATTTGAGTTTTAATATCTATGGTTTAGTGTTTAATGATAGGGTTTTGGTATTTTGGACTTTGGGTTTAGGGCTTAGGGTTTAGGGTTTAGGGTTAGGGTTAGGATTCATGTTACGGATAGTTTGGTATAGTGTTTTTTTAGATTTTAGGTTTTGGGGTTTAGGATTTTTGGTTTATATCTATGATTTAGTGTTTAATGTTTTGGTTTTTGTGGATTGGGTTTTCGGGTTAATGATTTAGGGTTAGGGTTAGCATTAAGGTTAGTGTTAGGGTTTGGGTAAGGGTTAGGGTTAGGGTTTAGTATTTTTTTTTAGATTCTAGGGTTTGTGGTTTAGAATTTGAGGTTTCAAATATATGGTTTAGTGTTGAATGTTTGTGTTTTCGTATTTTGGACTTAGGTTTTTTTTTGAACTTATGGTTTCGGGTTTATAGGTTTGGGATAGGGTTTGGGATAAGGTTAGGGTTAGGGTGTATATTTTTTTTAGGTTTTATGGCTGAGGGTTTAGCATTTGAGGTTTAAAATCTATGGTTTAATATTTAGTGTTTGGGTTTTTGTATTTTGGGCTTAGGGTTTCGAGTTTATGGTTAAGGGTTATGATTAATGTTAAGGTTAAGGTTAGGGTTAGGATTAAGGATTTAAGTTTTTATAGGTTTTTGGGTTTAGGGTTTAAGATTTGAGGTTTAATATCAATGATTAAGTGTTTAATGTTAGGGTTTTGGTATTTTGGGCTTAGGGTTAGGGTTTAGGGGTTAGGGGTTAGTGTTAGGGTTACAGATAGGGTAAGGGTAAGGGTTATGGTTAGTGATAGGGTTACTGTTAGGGTTTAGTTTTTTTTTTAGGTTTTAGGTTTTGGGGTTAAGATTTTGGATTAAATTCTATTGTATAATGTTTAATGTTTTGGCTTTGCTATATTGGGCTTGGGGTTTAGGGTTAGTAGTTTAAGGTTAGGGTTAGGGTTAGGGTTAGGGTGTATGTTTTTTTCGGTTTTTGCGGTTTGTTGTTGAGGAATTAAGGTTTAAAATCTATGGTTTAGTGTTTAATGTTCGGGTGTTCCTAGTTTGGACTTAGGCTTTTTTTATTTTATTTTTTGGACATTTTTTTTGTTTTTATGGACTTAGGGTTTTAGGGTTTAAGTTTTAGGGTTTAAGTTAGGGTTAGGATTAGGGTTAGGGTGTAGTTTTTTGTTCAGTTTTATAGTTTTGGGTTTAACATTTGAGGTTTATAATCTATGGTTTAGCATTTAATGTTATCGTTTTTGAATTTTTGGCTTAGGATTTTGGGTTTATAGTTTATGGTTAGGGTTAGGGTTTGGATTAGGGTTAGGGTTATTGTTTTAATTAGGTTTTTAGGTTTAGGGTTTAGGATTTGAGGTTTAATGTCAATTGTTTAGTGTTTAATGTTTGGGTTTTGATATTTTTGGCTTGGGGTTTAGGGTTTATGGTGGGGTTAGTGTTAGGGTTAAGGTTTTGGTTAGGGTTTATGTTTTTTTTAGGTTTAAGGGTTTGGGGTTAAGGATTTGAGTTTTAATATCTATGGTTTAGTGTTTAATGATAGGTCTTTGGTATTTTGGACTTTGGGTTTAGGGCTTAGGGTTTAGGGTTTAGGGTTAGGGTTAGGGTTCATGTTAGGGATAGTTTGGTATAGTGTTTTTTTAGATTTTAGGTTTTGGGGTTTAGGATTTTTGGTTTATATCTATGATTTAGTGTTTAATATTTTGGGTTTTGTGGGTTGGGTTTTCGGGTTAATGATTTAGGGTTAGGGTTAGCGTTAAGGTTATAGTTAGGGTTTGGGTAGGGGTTAGGGTTAGGGTTTATTTTTTTTTAGATTTTAGGGTTTGTGGTTAAGAATTTGAGGTTTCAAATGTATGGTTTAGTGTTTAATGTTTGTGTTTTCGTATTTTGGACTTAGTTTTTTTTTTTAACTTATAGTTTCGGGTTTATAGTTTTGGGTTAGGGTTTGGGATAAGGTTAGGGTTAGGGTGTACATTGTTTTTAGGTTTTATGGTTGAGGGTTTATTTTTTGAGGTTTAAAATCTATGGTTTAATATTTAGTGTTTGGGTTTTTGTATAATGGGCTTAGGGTTTTGAGTTTAGGGTGTATGGTTAAGATTAATGTTAAGGTTAAGGTTAGGGTTAGGATTAAGGTTTTAACCTTTTATAGGTTTTTGGGTTTAGGGTTTAAGATTTGAGGTTTAATATCAATGATTAAGTGTTTATTTTTTGGGTTTTGGTATTTTGGGTTTGGGGTTTAGCTTTTACGGTAGGGTTAGAGTTTGGGTTAATGTTAAGGTTAGGGTTAGGGTTTGGTTATTTTTTAGGTTTTAGAGTTTGGGTTAAAGATGTGAGTTGTAATATCTATGGTTTAGTGTTTAATGTTAGGGCTTTGGTATTTTGGGCTTTGGGTTAGGGTTTAGGGTTTAGGGTTAGGGTTACAGATAGTGTTAGGGTTAGTGATAGGGTTACTGTTAGTTTTTTTTTTTTTTAGGTTTTAGGTTTTGGGGTTTAAGATTTTTGATTAAAATCAAGTGTATAATGTTAAATGTTTTGGCTTTGCTATATTGGTCTTGGGTGTCGGGTTAATAGTTTAAGGTTAGGGTTAGAGTTAAGGTTAGGGTTAGGGTTTGAGTTAGGGTTAGGGTTAGGCTGTATGTTTTTTTCGGTTTTGCGGTTTGTTGTTGAGGAATTAAGGTTTAAAATCTATGGTTTAGTGTTTAATGTTTGGGTTTTCGTAGTTTGGACTTATGGTTTTTTTATTTTATTTTTTGGACATTTTTTCTTTTTGGAATTAGGATTTTAGGGTTTAAGATTAAGGGTTTAAGTTAGGGTTAGGATTAGGAGTAGGGTGTAGGTTCTTGTTCAGTTTTATGGTTTTGGTTTAACATTTGAGGTTTAAAATCTATGGTTTAGGATTTAATGTTAGCGTTTTGGAATTTTCGGCTTAGGATTTTGGGTTTATAGTTTAGGGTTAGGGTTAGGGTTAGGGTTAGGGTTTTTATTAGGTTTTTAGGTTTAGGGTTTATGATTTGAGGTTTAATGTCAATTGTTTAGTGTTTAATGTTTGGG
The DNA here is from genome assembly GCA_016801875.1 of Solanum sitiens. Taxonomy (NCBI): domain Eukaryota; kingdom Viridiplantae; phylum Streptophyta; class Magnoliopsida; order Solanales; family Solanaceae; genus Solanum; species Solanum sitiens. Next base: position 41,145 of record JABWTJ010000728.1, read on the forward strand.
TTTTGATATTTTTGGCTTGGGCTTTAGTGTTTATGGTGGGGTTAGTGTTAGGGTTAATGTTTGGGTTAGGGTTTATTTATTTTTTTTGGTTTTAGGGTTTGGGGTTAAGGATTTGAGTTGTAATATCTATGGTTTAGTGTTTAATTATAGGGTTTTGGTATTTTGGACTTTGGGTTTAGGGCTTAGGGTTTAGGGTTTAGGGTTAGGGTTAAGGATAGGGTTAGGGTTTGGGTTCATGTTAGGGGTAGTATGGTATAGTTTTTTTTTAGGGTTTTAGGTATTGGGGTTTAGGACTTTTGGTTTATATCTATGATTTAGAGTTTAGATTTTAGGGTTTGTGGTTTAGAATTTGAGGTTTCAAATATATGGTTTAGTGTTTAATGTTTGTGTTTTCGTATTTTGGACTTAGTTTTTTTTTAACTTATGGTTTCGGGTTTATAGTTTTGGGTTAGGGTTTGGGATAAGGTTAGGGTTAGGGTGTACATTTTTTTTAGGTTTTATGGTTGAGGGTTTAGCATTTGAGATTTAAAATCTATGATTTAATATTTAGTGTTTGGGTTTTTGTATTTTGGGCTTAGGGTTTCGAGTTTATGTTTAGGGTTAGGATTAATGTTAAGGTTAAGGTTAAGGTTAGGATTAAGGTTTTAAGTTTTTATAGGTTTTTGGGTTTAGGGTTTAAGATTTGAGGTTTAATATCAATTATTAAGTGTTTATTTTTTGGGTTTTGTTATTTTGGGTTTGGGGTTTAGCGTTTACAGTAGGGTTAGAGTTTTGGTTAATGTTAAGGTTAGGGTTAGGGTTTGGTTGTTTTTTAGGTTTTAGAGTTTGGGTTAAGGATGTGAGTTGTAATATCTATGGTATAATGTTTAATGTTAGGGTTTTGGTATTTTGGGCTTTGGGTTAGGGTTTAGGGTTTAGGGTTAGGGTTACAGATAGGGTTAGGGTTAGGGTTAGGGTTAGTGATAGGGTTACTGTTAGGGTTTAGTTGTTTTTTTTCGGTTTTAGGTTTTGGGGTTTAAGATTTTGGATAAATTTATAATGTTTAATGTTTTGGATTTTCTATATTGGGCTTGGGGTTTCGGGTTAATAGTTTAAGGTTAGGGTTAGGGTTAGGGTTAAGGTTAGGGTTAGGGTTTGAGTTAGAGTTAGGGTTAGGTGTATGTTTTTTTTGGTTTTGCGGTTTGTGGTTGAAGAATTAAGGTTTTAAATCTATGGTTTAGTGTTTAATGATCGGGTTTTCGTAGTTTGGACTTAGGGGTTTTTTATTTTATTTTTTGGATATTTTTTTTGTTTTTTTTGGACTTAGGGTTTTAGGGTTTAAGTTTTAGGGTATAAGTTTGGGTTAGGATTAGGGTTAGGGTGTAGGTTTTTGTTCAGTTTTATGGTTTTGGGTTTAACATTTGAGGTTTAAAATCTATGGTTTAGCATTTAATGTTAGCATTTTGGAATTTTCGGCTTAGGATTTTGGGTTTATAGTTTAGGGTTAGGGTTAGGGTTAGGATTAGGGTTAGGGTTATGTTTTTTATTAGGTTTTTAGGTTTAGGGTTTAGGATTTGAGGTTTAATGTCAATTGTTTAGTGTTTAATGTTTGTGTTTTGATATTTTTGGTTAGGGGTTTAGGGTTTATGGTGGGGTTAGTGTTAGGGTTAATGTTTGGGTTAGGTTTTTTTTTTTTATTTAGGTTTAGGGTTTGGGGTTAAGGATTTGAGTTGTAATATCTATGGTTTAGTGTTTAATGATAGGGTTTTGGTATTTTCGACTTTGGGTTTAGAGTTAGGGTTAAGGATAGGGTTAGAGTTAGGGTTTAGCTTTTTTTTAGATTTTAGGGTTTGTGGTTTAGAATTTGAGGTTTCAAATATATGGTTTAGTGTTTTCGTATTTTGGACTTAGTTTTTTTATTAACTTATGGTTTTGGGTTTATAGTTTTGGGATAGGGTTTGGGATAAGGTTAGGGTTAGGGTGTACATTATTTTTAGGTTTTATGGTTGAGGGTTTAGCATTTGAGGTTTAAAATCTATGGTTTAATATTTAGTGTTTGGGTTTTTGTATTTTGGGCTTAAAGTTTTGAGTTAATGGTTTAGGGTTAGGATTAATGTTAAGGTTAAGGTTAGGGTAAGGTTTAAGGTTTTAAGTTTTTCTAGGTTTTTGGGTTTAGGGTTTAAGATTTGAGGTTAATATCAATGATGTAGTGTTTATTGTTTGGGTTTTGGTATTTTGGGTTTGTGGTTTAGCGTTTACGGTAGGGTTAGAGTTTTGGTTAACGTTTAGGTTAGGGTTAGGGTTTGGTTGTTTTTTAGTTTTTAGAGTTTGGGTTAAGGATGTGAGTTGTAATATCTATGGTTTAGTGTTTAATGTTAGGGTTTTGGTATTTTGGGCTTTGGGTTAGGGATTAGGGTTTAGGGTTTAGGGTTAGGGTTACAGATAGGGTTAGGGTTAGGGATAGGTTTACTGTTAGTGTTTAGTTTTTTTTTTAGGTTTTAGGTTTTGGGGTTTAAGATTTTGGATTAAATTCTATTGTATAATGTTTAATGTTTTGGCTTTGCTATATTGGGCTTGGGGTTTCTGGTTAATAGTTTAAGGTTAGGGTTAGGCTTAAGGTTAGCGTTAGGGTTTGAGTTAGGGTTAGAGTTAGGGTGTATGTTTTTTCGGTTTTGCGGTTTGTTGTTGAGGAATTAAGGTTTAAAAGACATGGTATAGTGTTTAATGTTCGGGTTTTCGTAGTTTGGACTTAGGGTTTTTTTATTTTATTTTTTAGACATTTTTTTGTTTTTTATGGACTTAGGGTTTTAGGGTTTAAGTTTTAGGGTTTAAGTTAGGGTTAGGATTAGGGTTAGGGTGTAGGTTTTTGTTCAGTTTTATGGTTTTGGGTTTAACATTTGAGGTTTAAAATCTATGGTTTAATATTTAATGTTATCGTTTTTGAATTTTCGGCTTAGGATTTTGGGTTTATAGTTTAGGGTTTTGATTAGGGTTAGGATTAGGGTTAGGGTTATGATTTTAATTAGGTTTTAAAGTTTAGGGTTTAGGGTTTGAGGTTTAATGTCAATTGTTTAGTGTTTAATGTTTGGGTTTTGATATTTTTGGCTTGGGGTGTAGGGTTTATGGTGGGGTTAGTGTTAGGGTTTATGTTTGGGTTAGGGTTTATGTTTTTTTTAGGTTTTAGTGTTTGGGGTTAAGGATTTGAGTTGTAATATCTATGGTTTAGTGTTTAATGATTGGGTTTTGGTATTTTGGGTTTGGGGTTTAACGTTTACGGTAGGGTTAGATTTTGGGTTAATGTTAAGGTTAGGGTTAGGTTTTGGTTGTTTTTTAGGTTTTAGAGTTTGGGTTAAGGATGTGAGTTGTAATATCTATGGTATAGTGTTTAATGTTAGGGTTTTGGTATTTTGGGCTTTGGGTTAGGGTTTAGGGTTACGGTTACAGATAGGGTTAGGGTTAGGGTTAGGGTTAGTGATAGGGTTACTGTTAGGGTTTAGTTTTTTTTTAGGTTTTAGGTTTTGGGTTTAAGATTTTGGATTAAATTCTATTGTATAATGTTTAATGTTTTGGCTTTGCTATATTGGGCTTGGGGTTTCGGGTTAATAGTTTAAGGTTAGGGTTAGAGTTAAGGTTAGTGTTAGGGTTTTAGTTAGTGTTAGTGTTAGGGTGTACGTTTTTTTCGGTTTTGCGGTTTGTTGTTGAGGAATTAAGGTTTAAAATCTATGGTTTAGTGTTTAATGTTCGGGTTTTCGTAGTTTGGACTTAGGGTTTTTTATTTTATTTTTTGGACATTTTTTTTGTTTTTATGGACTTAGGGTTTTAGGGTTTAAGTTAGGGTTAGGATTAGGGTTAGGGTGTAGGTTTTTGTTAAGTTTTATGGTTTTGGGTTTAACATTTGAGGTTTAAAATCTATGATTTAGCATTTAATGTTATCGTTTTTGAATTTTTGGCTTAGGATTTTGGATTTATAGTTTATGGTTAGGGTTAGGGTTATTGTTTTAATTAGGTTTTTAGGTTTAGGGTTTAGGATTTGAGGTTTAATGTCAATTGTTTAGTGTTTAATGTTTGGGTTTTGATATTTTTGGCTTAGGGTTTAGGGTTTATGGTGGGGTTAGTGTTAGGGTTAATATTTGGGTTTGGGTTTATGTTTTTTTTAGGTTTAAGGGTTTGGGGTTAAGGATTTGAGTTTTAATATCTATTGTTTAGTGTTTAATGATAGGGTTTTGGTATTTTGGACTTTGGGTTTAGGGCTTAGGGTTTAGGGTTTAGGGTTAGGGTTAGGGTTCATGTTAGGGATAGTTTGGTATAGTGTTTTTTTAGATTTTAGGTTTTGGGGTTTAGGAGTTTTGGTTTATATCTATGATTTAGTGTATAATGTTTTGGTTTTTGTGGATTGGGTTTTCGGGTTAATGATTTAGGGTTAGGGTTAGCATTAAGGTTAGGGTTAGGGTTTGGGTAAGGGTTAGGGTTAGGGTTTAGTATTTTTTTTAGATTCTAGGGTTTGTGGTTTAGAATTTGAATTTTCAAATATATGGTTTAGTGTTGAATGTTTGTGTGTTCGTATTTTGGACTTAGGTTTTTTTTTGAACTTATGGTTTCGGGTTTATAGGTTTGGGATAGGGTTTGGGATAAGGTTAGGGTTAGGGTGTATATTTTTTTTAGGTTTTATGGCTGAGGATTTAGCATTTGAGGTTTAAAATCTATGGTTTAATATTTAGTGTTTGGGTTTTTGTATTTTGGGCTTAAAGTTTTGAGTTAATGGTTTAGGGTTAGGATTAATGTTAAGGTTAAGGTTAGGGTAAGGTTTAAGGTTTTAAGTTTTTCTAGGTTTTTGGGTTTAGGGTTTAAGATTTGAGGTTAATATCAATGATGTAGTGTTTATTGTTTGGGTTTTGGTATTTTGGGTTTGGGGTTTAGCGTTTACGGAAGGGTTAGAGTTTTGGTTAACGTTTAGGTTAGGGTTAGGGTTTGGTTGTTTTTTAGTTTTTAGAGTTTGGGTTAAGGATGTGAGTTGTAATATCTATGGTTTAGTGTTTAATGTTAGGGTTTTGGTATTTTGGGCTTTGGGTTAGGGATTAGGGTTTAGGGTTTAGGGTTAGGGTTACAGATAGGGTTAGGGTTAGGGTTAGGGTTAGTGATAGGTTTACTGTTAGTGTTTAGTTTTTTTTTTAGGTTTTAGGTTTTGGGGTTTAAGATTTTGGATTAAATTCTATTGTATAATGTTTAATGTTTTGGCTGTGCTATATTGGGCTTGGGGTTTCTGGTTAATAGTTTAAGGTTAGGGTTAGGCTTAAGGTTAGGGTTAGGGTTTGAGTTAGGGTTAGGGTTAGGGTGTATGTTTTTTCGGTTTTGCGGTTTGTTGTTGAGGAATTAAGGTTTAAAAGATATGGTATAGTGTTTAATGTTCGGGTTTTCGTAGTTTGGACTTAGGGTTTTTTTATTTTATTTTTTAGACATTTTTTTGTTTTTTATGGACTTAGGGTTTTAGGGTTTAAGTTAGGGTTAGGATTAGGGTTAGGGTGTAGGTTTTTGTTCAGTTTTATGGTTTTGGGTTTAACATTTGAGGTTTAAAATCTATGGTTTAATATTTAATGTTATCGTTTTTGAATTTTCGGCTAAGGATTTTGGGTTTATAGTTTAGGGTTTTGATTAGGGTTAGGATTAGGGTTAGGGTTATGGTTTTAATTAGGTTTTAAAGTTTAGGGTTTAGGGTTTGAGGTTTAATGTCAATTGTTTAGTGTTTAATGTTTGGGTTTTGATATTTTTGGTTTGGGGTTTAGGGTTTATGGTGGGGTTAGTGTTAGGGTTAATGTTTGGGTTAGGTTTTTTTTTTTATTTAGGTTTAGGGTTTGGGGTTAAGGATTTGAGTTGTAATATCTATGCTTTAGTGTTTAATGATAGGGTTTTGGTATTTTGGGTTTGGGGTTTAACGTTTACGGTAGGGTTAGAGTTTGGGTTAATGTTAAGGTTAGGGTAGGTTTTGGTTGTTTTTTATGTTTTAGAGTTTGGTTTAAGGATGTGAGTTGTAATATCTATGATATAGTGTTTAATGTTAGGGTTTTGGTATTTTGGGCTTTGGGTTAGGGTTTAGGGTTTAGGGGTTAGGGTTACGGTTACAGATAGGGTTAGGGTTAGGGTTAGGGTTAGTGATAGGGTTACTGTTAGGGTTTAGTTTTTTTTTTTTAGGTTTTAGGTTTTGGGTTTAAGATTTTGGATTAAATTCTATTGTATAATGTTTAATGTTTTGGCTTTGCTATATTGGGCTTGGGGTTTCGGGTTAATAGTTTAAGGTTAGGGTTAGAGTTAAGGTTAGTGTTAGGGTTAGGGTGTATGTTTTTTTCGGTTTGGCGGTTTGTTGTTGAGGAATTAAGGTTTAAAATCTATGGTTTAGTGTTTAATGTTCGGGTTTTCGTAGTTTGGACTTAGGGTTTTTTTATTTTATTTTTTGGACATTTTTTTTGTTTTTATGGACTTAGGGTTTTAGGGTTTAAGTTTTAGGGTTTAAGTTAGGGTTAGGATTAGGGTGAGGGTGTAGGTTTTTGTTCAGTTTTATGGTTTTGGGTTTAACATTTGAGGGTTAAAATCTATGGTTTAGCATTTAATGTTATCATTTTTGAATTTTTGGCTTAGGATTTTGGGTTTATAGTTTAGGGTTAGGGTTAGGGTTTGGATTAGGGTTAGGGTTATTGTTTTAATTAGGTTTTTAGGTTTAGGGTTTAGGATTTGAGGTTTAATGTCAATTGTTTAGTATTTAATGTTTGGGTTTTGATATTTTTGGCTTGGGGTTTAGGGTTTATGGTGGGGTTAGTGTTAGGGTTAATGTTTGGGTTTGGGGTTTATATTTTTTTTAGGTTTAAGGGTTTGGGGTTAAGGATTTGAGTT
>JABWTJ010000728.1:54020-195205 GCA_016801875.1 Solanum sitiens
AGATTTTAGGGTTTGTGGTTTAGAATTTGAGGTTTCAAATATATGGTTTAGTGTTTTCGTATTTTGGACTTAGTTTTTTTATTAACTTATGGTTTTGGGTTTATAGTTTTGGGATAGGGTTTGGGATAAGGTTAGGGTTAGGGTGTACATTATTTTTAGGTTTTATGGTTGAGGGTTTAGCATTTGAGGTTTAAAATCTATGGTTTAATATTTAGTGTTTGGGTTTTTGTATTTTGGGCTTAAAGTTTTGAGTTAATGGTTTAGGGTTAGGATTAATGTTAAGGTTAAGGTTAGGGTAAGGTTTAAGGTTTTAAGTTTTTCTAGGTTTTTGGGTTTAGGGTTTAAGATTTGAGGTTAATATCAATGATGTAGTGTTTATTGTTTGGGTTTTGGTATTTTGGGTTTGTGGTTTAGCGTTTACGGTAGGGTTAGAGTTTTGGTTAACGTTTAGGTTAGGGTTAGGGTTTGGTTGTTTTTTAGTTTTTAGAGTTTGGGTTAAGGATGTGAGTTGTAATATCTATGGTTTAGTGTTTAATGTTAGGGTTTTGGTATTTTGGGCTTTGGGTTAGGGATTAGGGTTTAGGGTTTAGGGTTAGGGTTACAGATAGGGTTAGGGTTAGGGATAGGTTTACTGTTAGTGTTTAGTTTTTTTTTTAGGTTTTAGGTTTTGGGGTTTAAGATTTTGGATTAAATTCTATTGTATAATGTTTAATGTTTTGGCTTTGCTATATTGGGCTTGGGGTTTCTGGTTAATAGTTTAAGGTTAGGGTTAGGCTTAAGGTTAGCGTTAGGGTTTGAGTTAGGGTTAGAGTTAGGGTGTATGTTTTTTCGGTTTTGCGGTTTGTTGTTGAGGAATTAAGGTTTAAAAGATATGGTATAGTGTTTAATGTTCGGGTTTTCGTAGTTTGGACTTAGGGTTTTTTTATTTTATTTTTTAGACATTTTTTTGTTTTTTATGGACTTAGGGTTTTAGGGTTTAAGTTTTAGGGTTTAAGTTAGGGTTAGGATTAGGGTTAGGGTGTAGGTTTTTGTTCAGTTTTATGGTTTTGGGTTTAACATTTGAGGTTTAAAATCTATGGTTTAATATTTAATGTTATCGTTTTTGAATTTTCGGCTTAGGATTTTGGGTTTATAGTTTAGGGTTTTGATTAGGGTTAGGATTAGGGTTAGGGTTATGATTTTAATTAGGTTTTAAAGTTTAGGGTTTAGGGTTTGAGGTTTAATGTCAATTGTTTAGTGTTTAATGTTTGGGTTTTTATATTTTTGGCTTGGGGTTTAGGGTTTATGGTGGGGTTAGTGTTAGGGTTAATGTTTGGGTTAGGGTTTATGTTTTTTTTAGGTTTTAGTGTTTGGGGTTAAGAATTTGAGTTGTAATATCTATGGTTTAGTGTTTAATGATTGGGTTTTGGTATTTTTGTTTTGGGGTTTAACGTTTACGGTAGGGTTAGAGTTTGGGTTAATGTTAAGGTTAGGGTTAGGTTTTGGTTGTTTTTTAGGTTTTAGAGTTTGGGTTAAGGATGTGAGTTGTAATATCTATGGTATAGTGTTTAATGTTAGGGTTTTGGTATTTTGGGCTTTGGGTTAGGGTTTAGGGTTACGGTTACAGATAGGGTTAGGGTTAGGGTTAGGGTTAGTGATAGGGTTACTGTTAGGGTTTAGTTTTTTTTTTAGGTTTTAGGTTTTGGGTTTAAGATTTTGGATTAAATTCTATTGTATAATGTTTAATGTTTTGGCTTTGCTATATTGGGCTTGGGGTTTCGGGTAAATAGTTTAAGGTTAGGGTTAGAGTTAAGGTTAGTGTAAGGGTTTTAGTTAGTGTTAGTGTTAGGGTGTACGTTTTTTTCGGTTTTGCGGTTTGTTGTTGAGGAATTAAGGTTTAAAATCTATGGTTTAGTGTTTAATGTTCGGGTTTTCGTAGTTTGGACTTAGGGTTTTTTATTTTATTTTTTGGACATTTTTTTTGTTTTTATGGACTTAGGGTTTTAGGGTTTAAGTTTTAGGGTTTAAGTTAGGGTTAGGATTAGGGTTAGGGTGTAGGTTTTTGTTAAGTTTTATGGTTTTGGGTTTAACATTTGAGGTTTAAAATCTATGATTTAGCATTTAATGTTATCGTTTTTGAATTTTTGGCTTAGGATTTTGGGTTTATAGTTTATGGTTAGGGTTAGGGTTATTGTTTTAATTAGGTTTTTAGGTTTAGGGTTTAGGATTTGAGGTTTAATGTCAATTGTTTAGTGTTTAATGTTTGGGTTTTGATATTTTTGGCTTGGGGTTTAGGGTTTATGGTGGGGTTAGTGTTAGGGTTAATGTTTGGGTTTGGGTTTATGTTTTTTTTAGGTTTAAGGGTTTGGGGTTAAGGATTTGAGTTTTAATATCTATGGTTTAGTGTTTAATGATAGGGTTTTGGTATTTTGGACTTTGGGTTTAGGGCTTAGGGTTTAGGGTTTAGGGTTAGGGTTAGGGTTCATGTTAGGGATAGTTTGGTATAGTGTTTTTTTAGATTTTAGGTTTTGGGGTTTAGGAGTTTTGGTTTATATCTATGATTTAGTGTTTAATGTTTTGGTTTTTGTGGATTGGGTTTTCGGGTTAATGATTTAGGGTTAGGGTTAGCATTAAGGTTAGGGTTAGGGTTTGGGTAAGGGTTAGGGTTAGGGTTTAGTACTTTTTTAGATTCTAGGGTTTGTGGTTTAGAATTTGAATTTTCAAATATATGGTTTAGTGTTGAATGTTTGTGTGTTCGTATTTTGGACTTAGTTTTTTTTTTGAACTTATGGTTTCGGGTTTATAGTTTTGGGATAGGGTTTGGGATAAGGTTAGGGTTAGGGTGTACATTTTTTTTAGGTTTTATGGTTGAGGGTTTAGCATTTGAGGTTTAAAATCTATGGTTTAATATTTAGTGTTTGGGTTTTTGTATTTTGGGCTTAGGGTTTCGAGTTTATGGTTAAGGGTTATGATTAATGTTAAGGTTAAGGTTAGGGTTAGGATTAAGGATTTAAGTTTTTATAGGTTGTTGGGTTTAGGGTTTAAGATTTGAGGTTTAATATCAATGATTAAGTGTTCAATGTTAGGGTTTTGGTATTTTGGGTATGGGGTTTAGCATTTACGGTAGGGTTAGAGTTTGGGTTAATATTAAGGTTAGGGTTAGGGTTTGGTTGTTTTTTAGTTTTTAGAGTTTGGGTTAAGGATGTGAGTTGTAATATCTATGGTTTAGTGTTTAATGTTAGGGTTTTGGTATTTTGGGCTTAGGGTTAGGGTTTAGGGTTTAGGGGTTAGTGTTAGGGTTACAGATAGGGTTTGGGTAAGGGTTAGGGTTAGTGATAGGGTTACTGTTAGGGTTTAGTTTTTTTTTTAGGTTTTAGGTTTTGGGGTTTAAGATTTTGGATTAAATTCTATTGTATAATGTTTAATGTTTTGGCTTTGCTATATTGGGCTTGGGGTTTAGGGTTAATAGTTTAAGGTTAGGGTTAGGGTTAGGGTTTTAGTTAGGGTTAGGGTTAGGGTGTATGTTTTTTTCGGTTTTTGCGGTTTGTTGTTGAGGAATTAAGGTTTAAAATCTATGGTTTAGTGTTTAATGTTCAGGTTTTCGTAGTTTGGACTTAGGCTTTTTTTATTTTATTTTTTGGATATTTTTTTTGTTTTTATGGACTTAGGGTTTTAGGGTTTAAGTTTTAGGGTTTACGTTAGGGTTAGGATTAGGGTTAGGGTGTAGTTTTTTGTTCATTTTTATAGTTTTGGGTTTAACATTTGAGGTTTATAATCTATTATTTAGCATTTAATGTTATCGTTTTTGAATTTTTGGCTTAGGATTTTGGGTTTATAGTTTATGGTTAGGGTTAGGGTTTGGATTAGGGTTAGGGTTATTGTTTTAATTAGGTTTTTATGTTTAGGGTTTAGGATTTGATTTTTAATGTCAATTGTTTAGTGTTTAATATTTGGGTTTTGATATTTTTGGCTTGGGGTTTAGGGTTTATGGTGGGGTTAGTGTTAGGGTTAAGGTTTTGGTTAGGGTTTATGTTTTTTTTAGGTTTAAGGGTTTGGGGTTAAGGATTTGAGTTTTAATATCTATGGTTTAGTGTTTAATGATAGGTCTTTGGTATTTTGGACTGTGGGTTTAGGGCTTAGGGCTTAGGGTTTAGGGTTTAGGGTTAGGGTTAGGGTTCATGTTAGGGATAGTTTGGTATAGTGTTTTTTTAGATTTTAGGTTTTGGGGTTTAGGATTTTTGGTTTATATCTATGATTTAGTGTTTAATGTTTTGGTTTTTGTGGATTGGGTTTTCGGGTTAATGATTTAGGGTTAGGGTTAGCGTTAAGGTTAGGGTTAGGGTTTGGGTAAGGGTTAGGGTTAGGGTTTAGTTTTTTTTTTTAGATTCTAGGGTTTGTGGTTTAGAATTTGAGGTTTCAAATATATGGTTTAGTGTTGAATGTTTGTGTTTTCGTATTTTTGACTTAGGTTTTTTTTTGAACTTATGGTTTCGGGTTTATAGTTTTGGGATAGGGTTTGGGATAAGGTTAGGGTTAGGGTGTACCTTTTTTGTAGGTTTTATGGTTGAGGGTTTAGCATTTGAGGTTTAAAATCTATGGTTTAATATTTAGTGTTTGGGTTTTTGTATTTTGGGCTTAGGGTTTCGAGTTTATGGTTAAGGGTTATGATTAATGTTAAGGTTAAGGTTAGGGTTAGGATTAAGGATTTAAGTTTTTATAGGTTGTTGGGTTTAGGGTTTAAGATTTGAGGTTTAATATCAATGATTAAGTGTTTATTGTTTGGGTTTTGGTATTTTGGGTTTGGGGTTTAGCATTTACAGTAGGGTTAGAGTTTGGGTTAATGTTAAGGTTAGGGTTAGGGTTTTGTTGTTTTTTAGTTTTAGAGTTTGGGTTAAGGATGTGAGTTGTAATATCTATGGTTTAGTGTTTAATGTTAGGGTTTTGGTATTTTGGGCTTAGGGTTAGGGTTTAGGGTTTAGGGGTTAGTGTTAGGGTTAGAGATAGGGTTAGGGTTAGTGATAGGGTTACTGTTAGGGTTTAGTTTTTCTTTTAGGTTTTAGGTTTTGGGGTTTAAGATTTTGGATTAAATTCTATTGTATAATGTTTAATGTTTTTGCTTTGCTATATTGCGCTTGGGGTTTAGGGTTTATAGTTTAAGGTTAGGGTTAGGGTTTTAGTTAAGGTTTGTGTTAGGGTGTATGTTTTTTTTGGTTTTTACGGTTTGTTGTTGAGGAATTAAGGTTTAAAATCTATGGTTTAGTGTATAATGTTCGGGTTTTCGTAGTTTGGACTTAGGGCTATTTTTATTTTATTTTTTGGACATTTTTTTTGTTTTTATGGACATAGGGATTTATTGTTTAAGTTTTAGGGTTTAAGTTAGAGTTAGGATTAGGGTGAGGGTGTAGGTTTTTGTTCAGTTTTATGGTTTTGGGTTTAACATTTGAGGTTTAAAATCTATGGTTTAGCATTTAATGTTATCGTTTTTGAATTTTTGGCTTAGGATTTTGGGTTTATAGTTTATGGTTAGGGTTAGGGTTTGGATTAGGGTTAGGGTTATGGTTTTAGTTAGGTTTTTAGGTTTAGGGTTTAGGATTTGAGGTTTAATGTCAATTGTTTAGTTTTTAATGTTTGGGTTTTGATATTTTTGACTTGGTGTTTTGGGTTTATGGTGGGGTTAGTGTTAGGGTTAATGTTTGGGTTAGGGTTTATGTTTTTTTTAGGTTTAAGGGCTTGGGGTTAAGGATTTGAGTTTTAATGTCAATGGTTTCGTGTTTAATGATAGGGTTTTGGTATTTTGGACTTTGGGTTTAGGGCTTAGGGCTTAGGGTTTAGGGTTTAGGGTTAGGGTTAGGGTTCATGTTAGGGATAGTGTGGTATAGTTTTTTTTTTTTAGATTTTAAGTTTTGGGGTTTAGGATTTTTGGTTTATATCTATGATTTAGTGTTTATTGTTTTGGTTTGTGTATTTTGGGATTGGGTTATTGGGTTAATGATTTAGGGTTAGGGTTAGCGTTAAGGTTAGGGTTAGGGTTTGGGTAAGGGTTAGGGTTAGGGTTTAGTTTTTTTTTTTAGATTTTAGGGTTTGTGGTTTAGAAATTGAGGTTTCAAATATATTGTTTAGAGTTTAATGTTTGTATTTTCGTATTTTGGACTTAGGTTTTTCTTAACTTATGGTTTCGGGTTTATAGTTTTGGGATAGGGTTTGGGATAAGGTTAGGGTTAGGGTGTACATTTTTTTTAGGTTTTATGATTGAGGGTTTAGCATTTGAGGTTTAAAATCTATGGTTTAATATTTAGTGTTTGCGTTTTTGTATTTTGGGCTTAGGGTTTCGAGTTTATGGTTTAGGGTTATGATTAATGTTAAGGTTAAGGTTAGGGTTAGGATTAAGGTTTTAAGTTTTTATAGGTTTTTGGGTTTAGGGTTTAAGATTTGAGGTTTAATATCAATGATTAAGTGTTTATTGTTTGGGTTTTGGTATTTTGGGTTTGGGGTTTAGAATTTACGGTAGGGTTAGAGTTTGGGTTAATGTTAAGGTTAGGGTTAGGGTTTGGTTGTTTTTTAGTTTTAAGAGTTTGGGTTAAGGATGTGAGTTGTAATATCTATGATTTAGTGTTTAATGTTAGAGTTTTGGTATTTTGGGCTTTGGGTTAGGGTTTAGGGTTTAGGGGTTAGGGGTTAGGGTTACGGTTACAGATAGGGTTAGGGTTAGGGTTAGGGTTAGTGATAGGGTTACTGTTAGGGTTTATTTTTTTTTTAGGTTTTAGGTTTTGGGGTTTAAGATTTTGGATTAAATTCTATTGTATAATGTTTAATGTTTTGGCTTTGTTATATTGGGCTTGGGGTTTCGGGTTAATAGTTTAAGGTTAGGGTTAGGGTTAAGGTTAGGGTTAGGGTTTTAGTTAGGGTTAGGGTTAGGGTGTATGTTTTTTTCGGTTTTTCGGTTTGTTGTTGAGGAATTAAGGTTTACAATCTATGGTTTAGTGTTTAATGTTCGGGTTTTCGTAGTTTGGACTTAGGGTTTTTTTATTTATTTTTTTGGACATTGTTTTAGTTTGTATGGACTTAGGGTTTTAGGGTTTAAGTTTTAGGGTTTAAGTTAGGGTTAGGGTGTAGGTTTTTGTTCAGTTTTATGGTTTTGGGTTTAACAGTTGAGGTTTAAAATCTATGGTTTAGCATTTAATGTTATCGTTTTTGAATTTTTGGCTTAGGATTTTGGGTTTATAGTTTATGGTTAGGGTTAGGGTTTGGATTAGAGTTAGGGTTATGGTTTTAAGTAGGTTTTTAGGTTTAGGGTTTAGGATTTGAGGTTTAATGTCAATTGTTTAGTTTTTAATGTTTGGGTTTTGATATTTTTGACTTGGGGTTTAGGGTTTATGGTGGGGTTAGTGTTAGGGTTAGGGTTTATGATTTTTTTAGGTTTAAGGGTTTGGGGTTAAGGATTTGAGTTTTAATATCTATGGTTTAGTGTTTAATGATAGGGTTTTGGTATTTTTAACTTTGGGTTTAGGGCTTAGGGTTTAGGGTTTAGGGTTAGGGTTAAGGATAGGGTTAGGATTAGGGTTCATGTTAGGGATAGTGTGGTATAGGTTTTTTTAGGTTTTAGGTTTTGGGGTTTAGGATTTTTGGTTTATATCTATGATTTAGTGTTTAATTGTTTGGTTTTTGTATTTTGTGATTGGGTTTTCGGGTTAATGATTTAGGGTTAGGGTTAGCTTTAAGGTTAGGGTTAGGGTTTGGGTTAGGGTTAGGGTTTAGTTTTTTTTATATTTTAGGGTTTGTGGTTTAGAATTTGAGGTTTCAAATATATGGTTTAGTGTTTAATGTTTGTGTTTTCGTATGTTGGACTTAGTTTTTTTTTCGAACTTATGGTTTCGGGTTTATAGTTTAGGTTGTACGTTTTTTTAGGTTTTATGGTTGAGGGTTTAGCATTTGAGGTTTAAAATCTATGGGTTAATATTTAGTGTTTGGGTTTTTGTATTTTGGGTTTAGGGTTTTGTAACATTTCGAAATCCAAAAGTCATGTGGTAGGACTTAAACAGGCTCCTTTAGGTCTAAACTATTGATTCTGGCCATATTAGGCGTAGATGGAGTTGTTGAAGTGTTTTGGAATCAAAACGTTTATAATGTCCGGTAAGTTGGTTCATAAGAGGGCTAGAGTGTCCTTTTAGTTTAACCAAGTTAAAGAGTAGGAATTTAGTAAAGGTTTGTAGCAATAGGTGTAACACATAATATGGTATAGTTTCATGTTGGAAACGTCAGGGTACGACTCCCCGAGGATCAACCAAGGGCCCTAGAGGAGGACCCTTGAGGCAGTGTACCACGACGTATCCCATGACGGGGCATCACAAGCGCGATAGGGCGTCGAGGCCACCGTCGTGCCAGCCTTAGTTTCTTAGAAGAAACCCTCGCCTGCACAGTCTCTGACCAACGCGACGGACGTACAGGACGGAGGGGGGTCCAGTCCGTCACACTCACGACGGCCCGTCGTCGGGAAGCCGTCGTGGAGGGTCTATGATATTTTCAGGGATTTAAGTTTTAGTTAATTATCTTATTATGTGTCTTAGGGGTAATTAGGGGATTAAGGGAAGACTAATTAAGTGACTTAAGACCCCACTATAAATACCCAACCTTCATTAACCTAATCACAATTCTCCAAACAAAAAGTCTCTTCCTTCTCTCTACCTTCTCTCTCTATTGGAAGACTCCATTGGAGAACAACTTGGGGAGATCATTGGGAGCTGATTTAGCACGAAATTCACCATCAAAACTTCATCAAACCTTAAGGTATGGGATCTAATTCACTTTTGAAACTTCTTTCCTCAAAGGGCTCCTTTAAAGATTTTCCAAAAGTTGAGTTTCATATGGGTTTCATCCAATTTCGAGTTTGTTGTTATGAATTGAGTTGTTTATGAATTCTTTGGGTTATAATGTATAGATTATCATTTATTGTAGCTTGATTATAATGAACTGATGTAGTTTGGTCTAGATTGTGGTAGATGACCCTAACCCTTAACCCTAGGTATTGGGATTAATATGAATTTGGGTTGAATTGATGTAATTGATCTAATTATTGCTTAAATCATCTTTAATGGTTGTTATTGCATTGATCATGAGTATATTGTAATGAATGGAAGTTCTTCATGCCTATTTCTTGAGTATTGAATCTAGGGTAAGATGATAGACTTAGATATCATGTCATCAAGCTTTGATTTAGTATTGCATTGTTGTATAGTGCTTCTCTTAAATTAGTTCTTATGTTCATTACTGAACTACATTTGTATGGTGACCCAAATTGGGTTGGTCTATGGGTTGATGGTAAGGCCCTTTTATTGGTGAACTATGGAGGAGTATTGGTAAGTCTTGATTCTCCTAAATTCTTACTTCAATGGTGATTAATTGTCATCGAGTTATGATGTTGTGTTGAAGTATACCTTGTTTAAGGTGATAGGTTGGTATGATGATTGAATTGAAATGCTTAGGTTGGTTGTGAGGTTGCCTAGGAGTACATGATATAGGGAAGTTGTTATGTAAAGATGTGCCTTATTGTGATGAGATGTGCGTGGGCTAACTTCACCTATATAAATTGTTAATGAAAGGATTATTTCTCATACAATTCTTATTGAGCTATGATATATATATAGGTATGTATATTTACGATTATGATAAGAGTAAAGTCTTTTCAATAAAGAGACCTAGCTTAGCACCGAGTGAGCTTGTATGTGAGGGAGTGACACTTTCTTATATAAGGAAAGGTAGGGTTCACTACGGTTCTCACGGGGTGGATAGCCTCATGACCTAAATAGGGTGTAGAGTCGATATGTCCATGGTTCTTTTCCCCAAGATCCATCAACTATGTTGCCACCATAGGATACTAGCTAGTGGATCCACCTAGATAGCTACGTTTACATTAGGTTCTACTTTGGCCGGTAGACCACCTTCTATCGGTGTAAGGTTTCATGACAACGGATTCCACATTTGCTCATGTGGTCTACGTCGGTTAAGGAAAGGTTTCCCTAAATTAAAATGAATGAATAAGATATAGACTAATTGAAGTAACTTGAAAGGGTTTGGCTATAGCTTAGGTAGGGGTATGGGACTCTACTTAAGCCTTGCACTAGTTGGCCTGGATGGGAGCTTTGAGAGGTCAATATTATGTATGTAAAGTAGTGATGTAATGTAAATGACTTTGTACATTGAATAACATGCTTATGAGTATAAGATTGTTACTTTTGATTAAAGAAGAATATTTTCATGAAATGGAAGAGTATGTTAGGTAAGGCTGATTGCTAATTGTAATCTTGATAGGTTACTTGATTAAGTAAGAGTGATGGGAATTTACTTGATCATTGCACTTGTGACTTTATGAAGGGTATATTTAGTATGTTTTGCTTTACTATGCTTCACTCGTATACATGTTTTATAATGATTTTTCTTAAATGTCCCTTTTTAAGTATATTTGATTGGTAATTGTATATGTGGTTCCATACTTAGTACATGTGGAGTACTAACCCCATTTCTTTCCCTTTTCCCAAACATTTTAGGTTCGGGTAGTTGATCTTGCTACGAATTGCTGGAAAGGAAGACTTGGATCTCTAACCATCCAAGTGGTAGGTCCTCATTGTCCCGAGGGCGTTGCCGACATCTTACTCCTATGTTACTTAGTTACTATAGTTCTGTTTTGACTCATTTATTCATTTGAGATGATGTTGTATACGGCCTATATGTGGCTCCTTGTATTGATGTAGGGCTATGCCCAAGATTTATTGTCTTTGATAGATGGTTTATGAGATGATACGACTTTTATAACTATTACTTCTCTATTTATAAATGTCTATGTAATCTTCGTATATGAACAAGTCTATGTATACTTGATATAAATATGACTATGTGTATGTAGAGGTCTATGTAAACCTTCGAGTAGTTATAGATAAAAAGTTTTAAATTTCTTCACATTTTTAATTGATGAATGCTATAACGAAGCTAAGAGGCTTGTCTTAGTCCTCAAAGAGGACGACGACGCCGGTTACGTCTAGGGGGTAAACCCGAATGTGACAAACTTGGTATCAGAGCATGAGGTTGAATATCCTTTATAATAACGTCTCTCTCAACCACGTTATATAGGTTTGTATTCATAATTTTGAAGCACGCCACACTTATGAATAGGAACTTATTTGATGCTTAGGAAATCACTCTCATTGTTGGAAATCCATATCGTGCCTCTAGAATGTACATCGTATATGTATTTGCCTAAACCTTGTGTTTTGGTTATAGGAGATGAATACTAGAAGGAATGCGGTCAGAAGACTTGAGGAGGAGATTGCTGCTGCGGGAATCCCTCCCCGTGGTGATCCAGTCCCTCCCCTTGAAGAGATTGTTGTTGATGATCAGGTTCCCGATGATCCTCCACCGATGGCAGAGGCTCAGATGAGGGCTATTCTTGCTCAAATGGCTCAAGCCATGAATACTCAAGATCAAGCTGCAATAGTGCAAGCCCAAGCCATGACTGCCCAAGCTAATAGGGATTTGGCACCTAAAGTTCATGAGCAAACTATGGCTTCTCGACTTAGGGACTTCACCCGAATGAATCTTCCTATCTTCTATGGGTCTAAGGTTGATGAAGACCCTCAAGAATTCATTGATGAAGTTTATAAGATTTTGTGTGCTATGGGGTTGTCTTCTAGTGAGAATGCCGAGTTGGCCTAACACCAACTCAAGGATGTGGCTCAGACATGGCATGTGCAATGGAAAGATAATAGGCCACTTCAAAGTGGGCCAGTGACTTGGGAGTTGTTCAAAAGGGCTTTTCTTGATCGGTTCTTCCCTGGAGAGCTCAGAGAAACCAAGGTGGTGGAGTTCATCAATCTCCGCCAAGGAGAAATGAGTGTTCATGAGTACTCATTGAAGTTTATCCAATTGGTTAAGTATGCTCATTCCTTGGTCTCCGATCCTAGAGACGAGATGAGTCGATTCGTGATAGGTGTGTCGGATGACTTGCAAGAGGAATGTCAATCAGCTATGCTACACAATAACATGAATATTGGTCGTCTCATGATGCATGCAAAAAGGGTTGAGGAGGCTATATCAAAAAGGAAGGATAAGGATAAGGATTCAAGAAGGGCAAGGTCTTTTGAAATGGAACTACTAAAGATAGGTTTGGAATTCAAGACAAGCCTAGATTCAAGAAAAGGTTCTCAAATCAAGTTCCAATCAAATTTCCCAAGGCTAGGGATGGGAAGGTCCCTAGGCCAAAAGTTCAAAAAGGGAAAAGTGGGAACTCGTCTAATGAGAATCCACCTTGCAAGGAATGTGGGAAGAAGCATTTAGGTGTTTGCCTCCTAGGTTCGGACAAATGCTTTGGTTGTGGAAAGATTGGTCACAAAGTGCGGGATTGTCCAAATGCTAAAGGGCAAGAGAGGGGTGGTCAGCCAAGTGGTTCTAATGATGTTCCGAAAAAGAACCGTTTCTATGCTCTTCGATCGAGAGATGACCAAGAGGCCTCTCCCGATGTGGTGACCGGTATGTTACAAATCTTTGCTATTGATGTGTATGCTTTGCTTGATCCGGGTGCTACTTTGTCTTTCGTTACTCCCTTAGTAGCTAAAAAGTTCGTTACTTTACCCGATATTTTGCATGAACCTATTTTGGTGTCTACTCTGGTGGGTGAGTCAGTGGTAGCAAGAAGAGTCTACCGAAATTGTCCTATCTCTATGCCCCATAGAGTTTCTCATGTAGATCTAGTTGAACTAGACATGTATGATTTTGATGTCATTTTGGGTATGGACTGGTTGCATGCTAGCTTCGCTTCAATTGATTGTAGGACGAGAGTTGTGAGGTTTAGTTTCCCAAATGAACCCATTTTTGAGTGGAAGGGTGAGAATTCTCTTCCTAGAGGTCGATTCATATCATGTCTAAAAGCGAGTAAGATGATCTCAAAGGGATGTCTTTATCATATTGTGAGAGTCCAAGAAGTTGATTCCGAAATTCCTCCTATTGAGTCGGTCCCCGTGGTCAGTGAATTTACGGAGGTCTTTCCTGATGACCTTCCCGGCATTCCTCCCGAACGGGAAATCGATTTCGGTATTGATTTGCTACCGGAAACAAACCCTATCTCTATTCCTCCTTATAGAATGTCTCCGGCCAAGTTAAAGCAGTTGAAGGCACAACTTAAAGATTTGCTAGACAAGGGCTTTATAAGGCCTAGCATTTCTCCGTGGGGTGCTCTAGTTTTGTTCGTGAAAAAGAAGGATGTGTCCTTGAGAATATGTATTGACTACCGCCAACTCAACAAGGTTACTGTCAAGAACAAGTATCCTCTTCCTCGGATTGATGATTTATTTGATCAACTCCAAGGAGCGAGTTACTTCTCTAAAATTGATTTGAGGTTAGGGTATCACCAGCTTAGGGTGAGAAATGAAGATATTCCAAAGACGGACTTTCGGACTCGGTATGGGCATTATGAGTTCGTGTTTATGTCCTTTGGTCTCACAAATGCTCCAGCGGCGTTCATGGACCTAATGAATAGGGTGTTTCGAAGTTACCTTGATGCATTCATTATTATATTTATCGATGATATCTTTGTGTATTCGAAGAGTGAGGTTGATCACATGGGTCATCTAAGGGTGGTATTGCAAACCCTTAAAGAGCATAAATTGTTTGCCAAGTATAGCAAGTGTGAGTTTTGGCTGAGGTCGGTCGCGTTTATTGGGCACATCATCTCTAGTGAGGGAGTTGAGGTTGACCCAAGGAAAACTGATGCAGTAAGAAACTGGCCTAGACCCTTGACCCCAACTGACATTAGGAGTTTCTTGGGTCTAGCAGGCTATTATCGAAGGTTCGTAGAAGGTTTTTCATCCATTGCATCTCCATTGACTTCATTAACTCAAAAGGGTAAAAAGTTTGAGTGGTCGGAGGCTTGCGATAAGAGCTTTCAATTATTGAAGGACAGGCTTACTTTCGCTTCGGTGTGACCTTACCGGAAGGTTCTACAGGGTTCGTGGTTTATTGTGATGCATCTCGCGTAGGTTTGGGGTGTGTGCTTATGCAAAATGGGAAGGTGACTGCCTATGCTTCACGGCAACTTAAGGCGCATGAGAAAAATTACCCTACCCATGACCTTGAGTTAGCGGCCGTGGTGTTCGCTTTGAAAATATGGAGACATTACTTGTATGGTGTTCATGTGGATATTTTCACCGATTATAAGAGTCTTCAATATATGTTTACTCAAGAAGAGTTGAATCTCCGACAAAGAAGGTGGTTGAAATTGTTGAAAGAGTATGATATGAGTTTCTTATATCATCCCGGCAAGGCCAATGTGGTGGCGGATGCTTTAAGCCGTATGACTATGGGTAGTGTGTCTCATGTAGAAAGAGACAAGAAAGATCTAGTGAAGGATGTTCATGATTTGGCTAGATGAGGGGTACGGTTGGAGAGTTCTTTAAATGGAGGTGCCACGGTTCATCATAGCTCTGAATAATCTTTGGTGGTTGAGGTAAAGTCCAAACAACACCTTGATCAACTATTGATGGAGTTGAAGGAATCTGTTCTTGGTAAGATGAATGAGTCCTTCTCCTTAGGAGGAGATGGTGTGTTGAGGTACCAAGGTAGATTATGTGTTCCTGATGTTGATAGATTGAGGGATCGTATCCTTGATGAAGCCCATGTATCCCACTATTCCATCCATCCGGGTTCTACTAAGATGTATCATGACCTTAGAGAAATATATTGGTGGGAAGGTTTGAAGAAGGACATAGCGGAATTTGTTGTTAAGTGTCCAAATTGCCAACAAGTGAAGGCGGAACATCAAAAGTCGGGTGGCTACCTACAAGAGATCCAAATTCCTACTTGGAAGTGGAAAGACATTAATATGGACTTTGTGGTAGGATTGCCTCGGACTCAAAGTCATATGATTCTTTATGGGTGATGGTTGATAGATTGACTAAGTCCGCTCATTTTATTCCCGTCAGATCTACGTATTCGTCGGAGGATTATGCGAAGATCTTCATAGATGAGATTGTGTGTCGCCATGGTATTCCGTTATCCATAATTTCGGATCGGGGTGCACAATTCACTTATAGGTTTTGGAAGTCTTTCCAAAAAGGTTTGGGTACTAAGGTGAAATTGAGTACCGCCTTTCATCCTCAAACGGATGGTCAAGCGGAACGAAAAATTCAAACTCTTGAGGATATGCTTAGAGCTTGCATTATTTATTTTAAAGGGAGTTGGGATAAGCACTTGCCGTTGGTAGAGTTTGCATAGAATAATATTTTTCATTCGTCCATCTCCATGGCTCCCTATGAAGCCTTGTATGGTAGGAGGTGTAGGTCTCCTATAGGATAGTTTGAAGTTGGTGAACCATCGATCTTTGGTCCCGACTTGATTTATAAGACATTGGAGAATGTGCATATCATTAGAAATAGGTTGCAAACAGCCTATAGTCGACAAAAGTCCTATGCCGATAATAGGAGAAGAGATTTGGAGTTTGAAGAGGGTGACAAGGTGTATCTAAAAATCTCACCTATGAAAGGGGTGGTAAGATTTGGCAAGAAAGGGAAGTTGAGCCCTCATTACGTGGGTCCTTATGAGATTTTGGAAAGGGTTGGTAAAGTTGCCTATCGCTTGAAACTACCTAACGATTTAGCTTCAGTGCATCCGGTTTTCCATGTCTCGATGTTGAAGAAGTGTGTCGGGGATCTCGAGACTATTCTCCCTATTGAAGGTCTTGGAGTCAAGGATAACCTCTCTTATGAGGAGGTTCCTATCCAAATCCTTGATAGGCAAGTGAAAAGGTTGAGGAACAAGGAGGTGGTTTCCGTAAAAGTGTTATGGAACAACCACCTAGTTGAGGGTGCAACATGGGAGGCCGAGGCCGACATGAAAACCCGATATTCTCATCTTTTTGATGATAAGGTTAGTTATTCTTTCTAATGATATAATTATGCTAGATATTGTGAATCCTTGATGTTTTGGTGAATTTCTTCAAAAATCTTAGTTTTTGAGACTTCACAATTGAAGTCACTGTAAGGTGACCCTAAATAAATTTGAAATTTTGTTTTGCTTCTTGCATATTTGAGTCAAGTTGTGTATTGTGATATAGTGAATCCTTGTAGATGTTATATTAAGCATATTGATAAAATGAACCTTGTGCTAATCGACTTTTATACCAAATGATTGAGCTCATGTGTGTTGTGAGTAGAAAGTATCTCATGAGGAAACTTTGAGCTAATCCACAATAAATTGATATTTTGAAGTGTTTTATTTAAAATAATGTAATTCATGATATTGTAAAATTGATGAGCTGGTAGTCTTGAGTCTTTTGCCTCATTTAAAGAGTGTTTAGTGTTATTCGGGGACGAATGTTCCTAAGGGGGGGATAATGTAACATTTCAAAATCCCAAAGTCATGTGGTAGGACTTAAACAGGCTCCTTAAGGTCTAAACTATTGATGCTGGCCATATTAGGCATAGATGGAGTTGTTGAAGTGTTTTGGAACCAAAACGTTCATAATGACCGGTAAGTTGGTTCATAAGAGGCTAGAGTGTCCTTTTAGTTTAACCAAGTTAAAGAGTCGGAATTTAGTAAAAGTTTGTAGTAATAGGTGTAACACATAGTGTGGGATGGTTTCATGTTGGAAAAGTCAGGGTACGACTCCCTGAGGATCAACCAAGGGCCCTCGAGGAGGACCCTTGAGGCAGTGTGCCACGACGTATCCCATGATGGGGCATCACAGGCGTGACGGGGCGTCGAGGCCACTGTTGTGCCAGCCTTAGTTTCTGAGAAGAAACCCTTGCCTGCACAGTCTATGACCAACGCGACGGACGTGCAGGACGGAGGGAGGTCCAGTCCATCACACGCACGACGGACCGTCGTCGGGGAGCCGTCAGGGAGGGTCTGTGATATTTTCAGGGATTTAAGTTTTAGTTAATTATCTTATTAAGTGTCTTAGGGGTAATTAGGGGATTAAGGGAAGACTAATTAAGTGACTTAAGACCCCACTATAAATACCCAACCTTCATTAACCTAATCACAATTCTCCAAACAAAAACTCTCTTCCTTCTCTCTACCTTCTCTCTCTATTGGAAGACTCCATTGGAGAACAACTTAGGAAGATCATTGGGGGCTGATTTAGCACGAAATTCACCATCAAAACGTCATCAAACCTTAATGTATGGGATCTAATTCACCTTTGAGACTTCTTTCCACATAGGGCTCCTTCAAAGATTTTCCAAAAGTTGAGTTTCATATGGGTTTCATCCAATTTCGAGTTTGTTGTTATGAATTGAGTTGTTTATGTATTCTTTGGGTTATAATGAATAGATTATCATTTATTGTATCTTGGTTATGATGAATTGATGTAGTTTGGTCTAGATTGTGGGAGATGACCCTAACCCTTAACCCTAGGTATAGGGATTGATATGAATTTGTGTTGAATTGATGTAATTGATCTAATTATTGCTTAAATCATCTTTAATGGTTGTTATTGCATTGATCATGAGTATATTGTAATGAATGGAAGTTCTTCATGCCTATTTCTTGAGTATTGAATCTAGGGTAAGATGATAGACTTAGATATCATGTCATCAAGCTTTGATTTAGTATTGCATTGTGGTATAGTGCTTCTCTTAAATTAGTTCTTATGTTGATTATTGAACTACATTTGTATGGTGACCCAAATTGGGTTGGTCTATGGGTTGATGGTAAGGCCCTTTTATTGGTGAACTATGGAGGAGTATTGGTAAGTCTTGATTCTCCTAAATTCTTACTTCAATGGTGATTAATTGTCATCGAGTTATGATGTTGTGTTGAAGTATACCTTGTTTAAGGTGATAGGTTGGTATGATGATTGAATTGAAATGCTTAGGTTGGTTGTGAGGTTGCCTAGGAGTACATGATATAGGGAAGTTGCTATGTAAAGATGTGCCCTATTGTGATGTGATGTGCGTGGGCTAACTTCACCTATATGAATTGTTAATGAAACAATTATTTCTCATACAATTCATATCGAGCTATGATATATATATATATAGGTATGTATATTAATGATTATGATAAGAGTAAAGTCTTTTCAATAAAGGGACCTAGCTTAGCACCGAGTGAGCTTGTATGTCAGGGAGTGACACTTTCTTATATAAGGAAAGGTAGGGTTCACTACGGTTCTCACGGGGTGGATAGCCTCACGACCAAAATAGGGTGTAGAGTCGATATGTCCATGGTTCTTTTCCCCAAGCTCCATTAACTATGTTGCTACCATAGGATACTAGCTAGTGGATCCACCTAGATAGCTACGTTTACGTTAGGTTCTACTTTGGCCGGTAGACCACCTTCCATCGGTGTAAGGTTTCATGACACCGGATTCCACATTTTCTCATGTGGTGTATGTCGGTTAAGGCAAGGTTTCCCTAAATTAAAATGAATGAATAAGATATAGACTAATTGAAGTAACTTGAAAGGGTTTCGCTATAGCTTAGGTAGGGGTATGGGACTCTACTTAAGCCTTGTACTACTTGGCCTTGATGGGAGCTTTGAGAGGTCAATATGATGTATGTAAAGTAGTGATGTAATGTAAATGACTTTGTACATTGAATAACATGCTTATGAGTATAAGGTTGTTGCTTTTGATTAAAGAAGAATATTTTCATGAAATGAAAGAGTATGTTAGGTAAGGCTGATTGCTAATCGTAATCTTGATAGGTTACTTGATTAAGTAAGAGTTATGGGAATTTACTTGATCATTGCACTTGTGACTTTATGAAGGGTATATTTAGTATGTTTTGCTTTACTATGCTTCACTCGTATACATGTTTTATAATGATTTTTCTTAAATGTCCCTTTTTAAGTATATTTGATTGGTAATTGTATATGTGGTTCCATACTTAGTACATGTGGAGTACTAAACCCATTTCTTTCCCTTTTCCCAAACATTTTAGGTTCGGGTCGTTGATCTTGCTCCGAATTGCTGGAAAGGAAGACTTGGATCTCTAACCGTCCAAGTGGTAGGTCCTCATTCTCCAGAGGGCGTTGCCGACATCTTACTCCTATGGTACTTAGTTACTATAGTTCTATTTTGACGCATTTACTCATTTGAGACGATGTTGTATATGGCCTATATGTGGCTCCTTGTATTGATGTAGGGCTATGCTCAAGATTTATTGTCTTTGATAGATGGTTTATGAGATTAGACGACTTTTATGACTATTACTTCTCTATTTATAAATGTGTGAAATAAAAGTAGAAGACTATGTAATCTTCTTATATGAACAAGTCTATGTATACTTGATATAAATATGACTATGTGTATGTAGAGATCTATGTAAACCTCCGAGTAGCTATAGATAAAAAGTTTTAAATTTCTTCACATTTTTAATCGATGAATGCTATGACGAGGCTAAGAGGCTTGTCTTAGTCCTCAAAGAGGACGACGACGCCGGCTACATCTAGGGGGTAAACCCGGATGTGACAGGTTTTGAGTTTATGGTTTAGGGTTAGGATAAATTTTAAGGTTAAGGTTAGGGTTAGGATTAAGGTTTTAAGTTTTTATAGGTTTTTTGGTTTAGGGTTTAAGATTTGAGGTTTAATATCAATGATTTAGTGTTTATTGTTTTGGTTTTGGTATTCTGGTCTTGGGGTTTAGCGTTTACGGTAGGGTTAGAGTTTGGGTTAATGTTAAGGTTAGGGTTAGGGTTTAGGTTGTTTTTTAGGTTATAGAGTTTGGGTTAAGGATGTGAGTTGTAATATCTATGGTTTAGTGTTTAATGTTAGGGTTTTGGTATTTTGGGCTTTGGGTTAGGGTGTAGGGTTTATGGTTAAGGTTATAGACAGGATTATGGTTAGGGTGCATTTTAGGGTTAGGGTTAAGATGTAGGGTTTTTTAGGTTTTAGGTTTTGGGTTTTAGGATTTTGATTTAAAATCTATGGTTTAGTGTTTAATGTTTGGGTTTTGATATTTTGGGCTTGGTGTTTCGGGTTAATGGTTTAGGGTTAGGGTTAGGGTTAGGGTTAGATTTTTTTTAGGTTTTACAGTTTGTGTTTTAGTATTTTAGGTTTAAAATCTATGGTTTAGTGTTTCATCTTTTGGTTTTCGTATTTTAGACTTAGTGTTTTTTTTACCTCTTTTTTTTTGGACATATGATTTAGGGTTTTGGATTTAGGGTTAGGGTTAGGATTAGGATTAGGGTTAGGGTGTAGTTTTTTTTTAGGTTTTATGGTTCAGGGTTTAGCATTTGAGGTTTAAGATCTATGATTTAGTATTTAATGTTTGGTTTTTTGTATTTTGGGCATATGGTTTATGGTTTATGGTTTATGGTTTAAGGTTAGTTTAGGCTTAAGGTTAGGGATAGGTTTTTTTTAGGGTTTTGGGTTTAGGGTTTAGGATTTGATGATTAATGACAATGGTTTAGTGTTTAATGTTTGGCTTTTGGTATTTTGGGCTTGGGCTTTAGGGTTTACAATATGGTTAGTGTTATGGTTAATGTTTGCGTTAGGGTTAGGGTTTAGTGTTTTTTAATGTTTTAGGGTATGGGGTTAAAGATTTGAGTTGTAATATCTATGGTTTAGTGTTCAATGTTAGGATTTTGGTATTTTGGTCTATGGGTTTAGGGTTTAGGGTTTAGAGTTAGGGTTAAGGATAGGGTTAGAGTTAGGGTTGTTGTTAGGGATAGGGATAGGGTTAGGGTTTAGGTTTTTTTATGTTTTAGGTTTTAGGGTTTAGGATTTTTGGTTTAAATTCTATGATTTAGTGTTTAATGTTTGGGTTTTGGTATTTTGGGCTTGGGTTTTCGGGTTAATTTTTAGGGTTAGGGTTAGGGTTAAGGTTTGCGTTAGGTTAGGGTTAGAGGTAATTTTTTTTTAGGTTTTTAGGGTTTGTGGCTTAGGATTTGAGGTTTAAAATATATGGTTTAGTGTTTAATGTTTCGGTTTTCATATTTTGGACATGGTATTTTTTTTTTAATAATTTTTTGGACGTATTTTTTCTATTTTCTTTTCTTTTTTGGAGTTAGGGTTTAGGGATTAGGTTTAGGATTAGGGTTAGGGTTAGGATTAGGGTTACGGTATATTTTTTTAGGTTTGATGGTTTAGGGTTTAGCATTTGAGTTTTAATATCAATAGTTTACTATTTAATGTTTGGGTTTTGGTATTTTGGGCTTAGGGTTTCGGATTTATGGTTTATAGTTAGGGGTAGGATTACTGTTTTGTATTTTTTTTGGTTTTTGGGTTTAGGGTTTAGGATTTGAGGTTTAACGTCAATCATTTAGTGTTTAATAGTTGTGTTTTGGTAGTTTGGTCTTCGGGTTTTGGGTTTATGGTAGGGTTAGGTCTAGGTTTAATGTTAGGGTTAGGGTTTAGATCTTTTTAGGCTTTAGGGTTTGGGGTTAAGGATTTGAGTTGTAATATATATGGTTTAGTGTTTAATGTTAGGTTTTGGTAATTTAGTTTTTGAGTTTAGGGTTTAGGGTTAGGGTTAAGGATAGGGTTAGGGTTAAGGTTCGTGTTAGGGTTAGAGTTTAGGGTTTTTTTAGGTTTTAGGTTTTGGGGTTTAGGATTTTTGATTTAAAATCTATGGTTTAGTGTTTAATGTTTGGATTTTTTTATTTTGGGCTTGGGTTTTGATTTAATGGTGTATGGTTAGGGTTTGGGTTAGGGTTTAGATTTTTTTTTGGTTTTGCGGTTTGTTGTTGAGGAATTAAGGTTTAAAATAAATGGTTTAGTGTTTAATGTTCGGGTTTTTGTACTTTGGACTTAGGGTTTGTTTATTAATTTTTTGGACGTTTTTGTTTTTGGACTTAGGGTTTAGGGTTTAAGTTTTAGGGTTTAAGTTAGGGTTAGGATAAGGGTTAGGTGTAGGTTTTTGTTCAGTTTTATGGTTTGGGGTTTAACATTTGAGGTTTAAAATCTATGGTTTAGTATTTAATGTTAGTGTTTTGGAAGATTTGGCTTAGTATTTTGGGTTTATAGTTTAGGGTTAGGATTAGGGTTTGAGTTATGGTTTTTATTAGGTTTTTAGGTTTAGGGTTTAGTATTTGAGGTTTAATTGTCAATTGTTTAGTGTTTAATGTTTGGGTTTTGATATTTTCGGCTTGGGGTTTAGGTTTTATGGTGGGTTTAGTGTTAGGGTTAATGTTTGGGTTAGGGTTTAGTTTTTTTTTAGGTTTTAAGGTTTGGGGTTAAGGATTTGAGTTGTAATATCTATGGTTTAGTGTTTAATAATAGGGTTTTGATATTTTGGACTTTGGGTTTAGGGCTTAGGGTTTAGGGTTTAGGGTTAGGGGTAAGGATAGGGTTAGGGTTAGGTTTCATGTTAGGGATAGTGTGGTATATATATATATTTAGGTTTTAGGTTTTGGGGTTTAGGAATTTTTGTTTAAATCTATGATTTAGTGTTTAGGGTTTTGGTTTTTGTATTTTGGGATTGGGTTTTCGGGTTAATTATTTAGGGTTAGGGTTAGGGTTAAGGTTAGGGTTAGGGTTTGGGTAAGGGTTAGGGTTAGGGTTTAGTTTTTTTTTAGCTTTTAGGGTTTGTGGTTTAGAATTTGAGGTTTCAAATATATGGTTTTGTGTTTAATGTTTGTGTTTTAGTATTTTTGACTTGTTTTTTTTGAACTTATGGTTTCGTGCTTATAGTTTAGGGTTAGGGTTTGGGATAAGGTTAGGGTTAGGGTGTACGTTTTTTTTTAGGTTTTATGGTTGAGGGTTTAGCATTAGAGGTTTAAAATCTATGGTTTAGTATTTAGTTTTTGGGTTTTTGTATTTTGGGTTTAGGGTTTTGAGTTTATGGTCTAGGGTTAGGATTAATGTTAAGGTTAAGGTTAGGGTTACGATTAAGGTTTTAAGTTTTTATAGGTTTTTGGGTTTAGGGTTTAAGATTTGAGGTTTAATATCAATGATTTAGTGTTTATTGTTTGGGTTTTGGTATTTTGGGCTTGGGGTTTAGCATTTACGATAGGGTTACAGTTTGGGTTAATGTTAATGTTAGGGTTAGGGTTTAGGTTGTTTTTTAGGTTTTAGAGTTTGGATTAAGGATGTGAGTTATAATATATATGGTTTAGTGTTTAATGTTAGGGTTTTGGTATTTTGGGCTTGGGGTTAGGGTTTAGGGTTTAGGTTTAGGGTTACAGATAGGTGACACGCTCAAATTACACTTCTTTACAGAAGTATAAGCGTTTGTATCAAGTAAAGAACCCAACAAGTAGGTTGGGGTCGATCCCACGAGGAAAATGGTTTAGACTTAACTTTAATATACTATTACGTCTATTTATTGAAGTCCTTTCCGAAAATAGTTAATTAAAAGGGGGATTTTTGTGCAACTAAAGTGTTCAGTTATTTCTAAGTAAAATAAGTAGCAAGATTAAAACTTGGTTTTTATCATCACAGTTTTTATCAAGTGATGAGAGAAACTAGGGTGTAAGTGTTCCCCATAGGTTCATAACTCGGTAATCCTACCTATAACAATTCTTTCCTAGTATCTTGCATGCAAAGTGATAAGCTATGTATCTCTAAATCCTTGGTCCGGCATTTAGAGAATTTCACCCGTACCTTGGTCCGTCTACGTGTGTCTAATTTATTAAACCTTACCTTAACCTCATATTAAGCATCATATTCGATATTTGGCTTAGTTACAACTTTGCACCAATCGAAACTAGCCTATTAGATAGTGTCCACTAAATCTGTGTTGATAATTCTTTTCCTATAAACTACCCCCTTGGTTCGGCAAGTAGAGATAGGACAAGTTCTAATGCTTGCAATCATTAAAAAGACTTCTAAACGAAAAAATTATCAATACATGCAAAAATCTATTCTAGAATTGTTATTTAGCTAGTTTTACCTTGTTAATCACCCATGGTTCCCACAACCCTAGTTGTGGATTTAGTTACCCATGCTTTGAAATACAGAATTCATGATTGTTAAACAAGAATTCATGTACTTACTATGATAAGTTTGAAGAGAATCCAGAAATCACACTTGAAATAGCAAAATTTACTTGCAAAGTCAAAGCTCCAAGAACAAAAGTATGAAAAATAATAAAAAGTCTAACCCCAAAAATGAGGTTTTTAACCCTATTTATAATAACAAAGTCCTAAATTAAAAGGAGTCCAAAATAAGGAAAGTCTGTCCAGAAAACACGTCTTCAGTCGACGACCCCACACACGGTCCGTCGATGGAACGACGGACCGTCGACTGCCTCCATCGGTCCACACTTAGCTTTTTCTTCATCCTTTATTTTTGCATCTTCTCTGATCCAATTGACAGACCAACAGCACGGTCTGTCATCTCACTTACGGCCCGTCGATGCCTCCGTGATTCCATACTAAGTGATTTCTTCAACATCGGGTACTGGGACTAATCTCTGATCTGATCAATGGTTTGCCAGAACGGTCCATCGATAAGTCGATGGCCCGTCAATCCTTCCGTAGCCAAACACTTAGTCAGAATTCCCCAAGTTGCTTCCAGATGCTTGGACCTCCAGTCGACGATCACCACCCACGGACCGTCGATGGAACGATGGGCCGTCGATGGTTTCGTGGGTCACTTCTGCAATGATTTCTGCACAGCCCTCTGCATTTTCATTTTGGACAACTTCCCTACAAAATACAGATAAAACACATTAAAATTACTACAAAAAGGCCCTAGACACACACTAAACTTAAGGAAAAAGCTTTGAAAGTACCGTGAAATCACGGTACATCAACACCCTTAACTTAAATTCGTTGTTTGTCGTCAAGCGACGAACTATGACTCACCACAATACTTTTGTACACTCTTTTTCAGCTTTCACAATCATATGGCTATCAATCTCAGATATTTTTTATTGCTTTAGTGCATGCTTTTACTCTTAGGCTCTTTCATGTGGATCAGACCATGACACAGACTCACCACGCACCGACACCTCTCCTCTTTCATCTCTCAACAAGGTACAAACTTTCCAATATTGCAACTAGTGCCCTCACTTCAAAAACAATATCATCCTTTTCCACACAGTTTCAAATTTGAGTATAAGGATTATATTAAACATTCACGGTCAGAACAACTTCACACCTAATTGATACTTGTCGCCATAGGCTTGCCCTTATTTTCACTGCTTTAAGGTCACTATATTAGACTCTTAGGATCACGATAGCACTTTCTTGGCTTATAACGTATGCTCAGTCTCAGGAATGGTACATATGGATACATTTTAGTGACTTGTTACCCTCTTTAACATTACGGCTAAGCGTCCTACCTCTTTCATTGTCTATTATTCCCTACTTTTCTTTTCTTAAAATCTTTGCCTTGTTTTCTCCTTTTCCTTTTTGCGGAACTGACTCTTACTTCTTTTCCTTCAACACTCTTTTTTTTTCTTTTTTTTAAAAATTTTTTACTAAGTCACTTCTCTTGTACACTGTTTCTTTTCTTTTTCCACATTACTCTTTTCATCCCCTCTTTCTGGGATATTACTCATATTAGCCACCCTCAACTTATGGCTTTGCCATGAGTCAAGGTACACAACACCCAAGGTTTGGTAAGTGCCAAGACGAGGTCAGTTTCTGCATTAGACACCCTCAACTTATGCTTTTGGCTTAAGTTGAGGTGCACATGTCCAAGGAGGGACCAGAGCCAACACATTATACCCAGGGAAGATAATTTGGTGTAGAAAAGAAATATCTATTTAAAGCTCAAAGGATTTGGATCAAAAGGGAATCGATTCATTTGGTTTTCTTTTATTTAGGCTAAAGATTGCCTATTTTGAACAAGGGCCTATGATCCTTTCCTAAATGTCTAACACAGATTCCTTTTTGCATGACTAACCGGGCAAGTTTTAGCTAGGTACCAATGGCGGAACAATCAAATTTCCTTACAGTCTCTTGACATTCAATTACCCTATCATATTATCAGACACCTAGTTCGAGTGTTCGATTTGAGGGTCGTGCAGTAGTGCATCTCTATGTCATGCTTAGAGCAAACACATTCATCATTCATTAGACCTAATCATACAAGTATTTTTTTTAGAACGGGATATCATTTATATTTATCCATCATGCTTCAAACTTCACATTTCATACTTTGTACAAGATACTAACATGCCGGTTCAACAGTAAAATAACCAGTCTCCTGGGGAAAGAGAACACAGGCAAGAAAACCAACAAGAGAGGATCATGAGTTGGGATACTCAGTACATTCACTTTCCATTTATCCCACCCCCAAAAGAAAACATGCAATTGTCCCCAATACATAAGAAATATAAAAACAAAGTGGTAGGTGAAGCAAACCTGAGGCGTATAGCGTTGAAGATCAACAAGCAGGCGGGTCTGGTTTCCCAGAACCCGCTCCATCAGTAGTAGGGACACCATCAGTAGTCTCCGCAGCAATGTCTGCACCCTCAGTAGTGCTTCTCTCAACAACCTCTAATCTGGAGCTAGACGCCACATCAGCTAACTCATGAGCCCTCATCTGCCGGGCCTCCTCATTAATCAAGGAGGCTCTCCTCGCAGCCTCCATCTCTAAGTGCTCCCTCTTCCTAGCTCGAGCACCCTCACCCTCACTAGTATGACTGGACCGGTTCCTCTTGGCACGATCACGTGGCAGAGACGGTGGTTCAGTGGTGGTCTGGACCAGTGTAGTAAGCACCGTATCCTCAGCAAGCTCCGTAGGTGCGGCCTCAGGCTCGGGTACCCGCATATCCAAGATGGCATCAACATCAGCCCTAAGACTCGCCACGTCCACCTGGAGAGTCATCAAATCAACGTAGGGGATAGACGTGCGAGAAATTGCAACTCAAAAGCGTCGAGGCACTGGTGGACCACATGAATCCTCCTCTCTGTCTGCTGAGAAATATTCGTCTCAAGACGGTCCTCAGCCTCAGCAATAGATCTCTGCATCCAAGGCTAGATATGGTGCAACAAGGTAGCCATCTGGGCCTCTAACTTATGGACCCTAGCAAGTGGGACCAGTGCTGCTGATGGAGGCGTAGATCGGGAGGAACTCAGTGCCTTGTTAGTGCTCGGCACAGACTCGACCGGGGCGATATCAGTAGGCTTTGATGTAGCCTGACCAGCCCCTTGGGCTTTCTCTACCGTATCCACCAAGTTCTCACCTAGCGGCTGCATCTCTACTCTGGGCCCTCTCTGTGGTGCCGCCTCATTGGCCTCGTCCCTAATGAGACTAATATCGACTGACCCGGTAGGGGTACAGAGGACATCTATGTGCTAGACGGGCACTCCAGCAGTCCTTCACAGCTGAAAGATCATACAGTCAAATGGGTAAATGGTAGAGGCTTTGGAAGCCCTCTCATAAATAACCGAGATCAACAATTTTGCAAAGTTGGTCTCAAACCCGGCGACCATCGCTGCTACAAAGACCACCCTATCACAGGTAAGTATATTATCCACAGCTATGGGGGATAGGCGGTGGCAGACCAAAAGACAGATGAACTTGGTTGCCAATGTGAGGTTGGCCTTCTTGATAAGGCCTCTGTGGTCAGTCACCCAGTCCGCGCCCTCACAATCTATAGATATATGCTAGGCAATCCACCTCTTGGTGGACTCTCTCAAGTATCTGTTCTGATGAAAATGCCCACTCTTTACCACGTTCCATATGTAATCAAACTCAGTGGTAATGGGGACCCTCCCTACATTAGTGGCCTCACCGTAAAGGAAACGGCGAATGGTGGAAGGCGAAATATCCACCTGGCAACCTCGTTGTAAAATCCCCAAAATAAGATAGGGTATCTAGAGCCTAAAGTGCTTGTATTAATGTTCTAGGGTCCTAAAATTACTCATAATATGCTTTAGAGGTAGTGTATGAAGTTTGAGGTGATCTGGAAGTCAAACGTCAAGGGACGACCAAGGCGTTCGACGATTAGTCATCTATGTGCGTCATATGTCTATGCATGCTTATATGTGTTTGAATGGGCTTATTAATTATGAAAATGGTTTATAATGATGTCAAATGGTAGTATATGAAGTTTCGTGAAGTTTGGAGGTCAAACGACCAAGAACGTCCATGGCGTTCGAAATATAGCCCTTAAGAAGCTCAACGTGTGTCTTGATGGGGCCTAACCTGTTTGGACGAGTTATAATTATTGATTTTCGGTGAAACTCATGTGGGAGGTCTACAACTTGTTAAGGGTTGTATTTACATTGGAAACGTCTGGGTACGACTTCTAAAGGGCCCCACAAGAGGCCCCACAAGAAGGGCCCAAGGATGGTCGAGACACTGTCTTGGTAGTGTCAATCGACGGATAGTTGTTCAACCAATGGCCCGTAGGTGAGGTCTCGTCGATTGGTACTTAGCTTGGGAAGGTCACCACCCAAAATTTGGCTAAGGACCAGTCGACGGAAGCAAAAGGAAGGTCAGTATACTGACCTACGGCCAGTCGATTGCTCCGTGGTTGGTGGCCTATAAGCTGGTGCCTGCATCTGTTTCATTAAAGGGGTGAATGGGAAATTCACCCCATGTCCTAAACCGCGTCTAGTTGGATTATTTAACTTATTTTGGGTGTATATAAGTCATTCAAAATGTGATCAACCTATTCCCAATCCCATACACACGTAAGAATCTTCTCTTTAAAACTCTTCTCCCTAGAAACCACCATTGTTGGTGAAGCTCAAGAGCTGCTTGGATCTTGGATTTTCGTGGTTGAATCATCAGTTTTTAGAGGTCTTCATGAATATTAAGGTATGGTGATCTTCGTCTCTAGTTATCTTTTCATCTAGAGAGCCATTCTCAAAGATTTCAAAGAAGAAAAATAATCGAACAATGTCTTCTTGAATCTACCATGGGTTCCTTCTAAAAAGGTTTTGAACAATAAAATCATGATTAATTGAAGTTATTACAGTGGTTTTAATGTGAATTTTACTCCAATTGCATGATGAACCCATGCTCCTTTACCAAAACGATTTAGCCTTGCATGGGCTTTGTGATCTTGAATTGCTATCGATTGAATTATGATTCTATTACCTTGAAGAGATTGTATATACTGTTATTTACATTAATTTATGTTGAATTGATGTTGAAGTATACATGAGGATCAAGGTATGAAGATTTGAGCATGTTTAGCCTAGTTTCCATGGTTTACTGTAACATTGGCTCCTAAATGATTTAATGTGGATTTCAATTATGTTTGGTTGGTTGTATCCACTGTTCTAGGTTAATATCATGTTTGAATTATGAATATGAATCTTGTATTATTGAAGTAAATATGGCTTATGTGAATTGAACTAGGTTCTTCTAGTCTATGGGATAGTAATGTGTAATCTCGACATTGGGATAGTTGTTATATGAATTGATCATGGTTAATTGTCCTTAGCTACTGCCTATGATGTAATGTGGTTATGAATTATAGATAATAGATTAAATGTGGATCAATGCATGATAGTTTGAATAGGATTAACCTATGTAAACTTATCTTTCACGAATATCTAACTTGAAGCATATTTACAGTGATCTATAGTTCTTTGGAAATTGTAGTAGGATCTAGTTTAAGCTATGATTTCTTCAAGCTACTGCCCTAGACTTATGCTATTAGTAAAATATAATTGATGATCAATGCAAGTGAATTGGATTAAAGATCTATGTTCTTCTACTTTCTAGTATATATGTGATGTAAGGTATTAGATTGTAATATGAACTTGTAGCGAATGTTACATGGTTTATTTTGTGATTATTGTACTTAAGCTACTTCCCTATACTTGAATTCTTGATGAAAAAGTAGTAAAGGTCAATGATGACCAAATACTAAAGGATTTGTAAGAATTGCTCTATTCTTCTACTTCTCTACTCCTATGCTATTGT
This sequence comes from Solanum sitiens, assembly GCA_016801875.1. Taxonomy (NCBI): domain Eukaryota; kingdom Viridiplantae; phylum Streptophyta; class Magnoliopsida; order Solanales; family Solanaceae; genus Solanum; species Solanum sitiens. The sequence goes on from JABWTJ010000728.1 coordinate 83,760, forward strand.
GTGTTGTGTGGTCTAAGCTTGAAGAGTATTGTGGTCTAAGAGGGTGGCTGCCTCAATATGTTATTGATAGACATTATGTGATCATGTTACCAATGTACAAACACTCACACTTCATGCATGCTTATAGGTAGTAAAGGTTCATAGTGTCTAATGAAAGGTAGTTCTCATATTCACTAGTGTCTACTACTATGCATGTTAAGATGATGTTTATGAAAGTATGATATGTGTTTCCTTAACTAGGATGACTTGATAGGTGTACTAGTATGGGCAATGGTATGGGACATTGCATATGCATTGCACATGTGTACTTGATATGATAGTTCTAGTTTTGGTTTCTATATGTATGAATATGATGTATGAACATGTGTGATTTAATGTGTGTGTGAAAGGTTTGCTCACATATATGTATACACACACACACATGAAAGATGGTCTAGTCAATAGAGGAGCCTTGAAGTGTGTTCTCAAGTGTATCCTTAACTAGATAGTGCTAATACATATGCTATGTCCATGTGAAAGAGTGTCTCACATGAATTAGGTTGATGAACTCTCATCTATGACCTATGAGCTAAGCATATGAGGGGATGACTTCTCCTAAGCCTATGTTTTATGAATAAATGATAATAAAGGCTTTTTCAATAAAGGGAACTTAGCTTAGCACCGAGTGAACTTGTAGATGAGGGGGTGACGCTTTTCCAATACACGGAAAGTAGGGGTTCACTACGGTCCTCATGTGAGAGGGTGACGCTTTTCCACAAAGGAAAGGTAGGGGTTCACTACGGTTCTCACAGGATGGATAGCCTCATTACCCAACAAAGGGTGTAGAGTTTATATTTCCATGATTGCCCCAAGTTGCATAAACTATGCTTGCCACATAAGATCTAGCAAAGTGAATTCACTTAAGATGCTAGGATATATGTTAATGTTCTACCTTGGCTAGGAAGGAGCACCTTCCATTGGTGTAAGGCTCTGCAACACCAAATTCCATTTTTAGCACCCATGGTCTTAGTGTCGGTTGAGTCTATAGTTTCCCTAAAGTAAATGGACAATGGAAGTAATTGACTAGGACCCTAAATAGAATGATTTAAGGGATGTTACTTAGGATAGGTGTAAGTAATTAACCCATCTAGACATTGCACAAGTATCTCCTTAGGAAGTTCTAGGAAGGTTTTCTAATGCATGTGTCTATGTGTATGATTCGTTATGTATGACTTTGTAGTATTGGACTATTTGTTATAAAGATGTGCATGGTATGAGTCTATATGTATGATGTTGGTCTAAATGACTATATGATGAGGTTCTTGTATTGACATGATTGAAGTTGTCTTTACTTGCTATATTGATGTATGAATTGAATGTTAAGGTTTATGGTCTCATGAAGAGTTAACTAAATATATGTGTGGTTATGGGCTTCACATGTGCATTGCACTAGTAGGCTATGATTGGGGTCATGAACAATGTTTAATAATGAAGTATATGCAAAGAAGTAAATGTATGTGTGACTTGATGTGGCTTACTGTAATGTCCTATGGTTTTGACTTAAATGTGTCTTTGATGTATTATGCTTATATGAGGATATGTGTTCGATTATGTAGGTTGTATGTATGCATTCTTAGTGATCTTAAGGTGATACATTGCACCAAGTATCACTAGAGGTTTACTTGGGGAGTTAGTGAATAAAAGGAAATAATATTCACGGTTAAGGGAAAAAGAGTTCACTGTAATGTGAACCAAAAAAGTAATAAATCGTATATGTGATCTTATGTAATGTTTGGCCTTTGAATATGGTTATATGATGTACTTGAATGATATAAATGCTATTGGTTAAAGGTTTTATGAAGAGTTGCTCAAAAAGCATGAAGTATGATTTTCAAGAAAATGTCCCTTTTAAATGCATGTTTTTTCATGGTTGCCATACTTAGTGTCACATCCGGGTTTACCCCCTAGACGTAACCGGCGTCGTCGTCCTCTTTGAGGACTAAGACAAACCTCTTAATCTTACATCAATGCATTCATCGATTAAAATACGGAAGAATTAAAACCTTTTTTTCAAACTAAATCTAATCGGAGGTTTACATAGACCTCTACATAAACATAATCATATTTATATCAAGTATACATAGACTTATTCGTAAAAGAAGATTACATAGTCTTCTACTTTTATTTCACCCATTTATATAAACTAGAAATAGAGTCATAAATCCGTCTCATCTCATAAAACCATCTAAAAAACCATCTAAACGACAACAATAACATTGGGCATAGCCCTACATCAAATAAAGAAAGCCGTATATAGGCATTATACAACTTTGTCTCAAAATAGGAAATACAGTCAATACAAAAGTTGTAGTAACTAAGTAACTTCATAAGAGAATATTGGCATCGTCCTCGGGAAAATAAGGACCTACCACTTGGATGATAGAATACCCAAGTCTTCCTTCAAATCACCTCAAGTCAAAGTTCAACGACCGGAACCTAAAATGTTTGGGAAAGAGGGAGAAAATGGGGTTAGTACGCCACATGTACTAAGTATGAGACCATATGCACAAATATCATCAAAGTATGCTAAAAAGGGACATTTAATGAAAACATGTCATTTAATCCAATCCTTTAAACATACTAAACAAGTTAATTATATAATATGCATATCATCATACTTAAACCCAAAATCTCATATAACTCTACCATCATTTAATAACATCACAAACATGAATAAGAGTAAATCATAGCAAAACGAACCAACCAACTATAATCCTTATGAAGCCACAAGTGCAATGACCAAGTAAAGCCCCATAACCCTACTTAATCAAGTAACCTACCAATGATAACAATTAGCAATTCCCTTTACTTAACATAGTCTTCAATCTCATATAATGTTCCTTCTTTAACAATGATAACAAATTTCATATTCATAAGCATCTTCTCAACATATAAAGTCATTTACATTATATCATCATTTATATACATAATATTAACTCCTCAAAGTTCCTATCAAGGAAAACTAGTGCAAGGCATAGGTAGAGTCCCATACCCCTACCTAAGCTAAAGTCAAACCCATCAAGTTACTTCAATTAGTTTATATTTAATTCATTCATTTTAGTTTAGGGAACTCTTGCCTTAACCGACATAGACCACATGAGCTAATGTGGAATCCGGTGTCATGAAACCTTACACCGATGGAAGGTGGTCTACCGGCCAAGGTAGAACCTAAAATAAACGTAGCTATCTAGGTGGATCCACTAGCTAGTATCCTATGGTAGCAACATAGTTTAAGGAACTAATAGATAGGTATTCCCTCTACATACCTTTTTGTAATTGGGGCCACACCTCATGGGAATCATTAGATGAGTATCCCTCAAAAGGGGAGTCAACATCTGATATGGAACTATAGGGTAACACTTCCTCTATGGAAAGCCATCACCTCCCATTGTCAAGTTCACTCGGTGCTAACTAAGTCCCCATTATTGAAATGTCTTTAAACTTTATTAATCATCTCAACCTAGTTTAGATAATAGGGTCTAGCCCTTGTATATTCATCATCATAACTCAATAAGAATTGTATAAGAAATAGTTCTTTCATTAATAATTCATATAAGTGAAGTTGACACTTGCACATCTCATCATAATAGGGCACATCATTACACATCAACTTCTTTATAACATGTACTCCTAAGCAACCTCACAACCAATACATAAGACATTTCAATTCAATCATCATACCATTCTATCACCTTAAACAAGGTATACTTCAACACAACATCATACCTTGATGACAACTAACCACAATTGAAGTGAGAATTAGGATAGTCAAGACTTACCAAACACTCCTCCATAGTTCATCAATAAGGGCCTTACCATCAACCCATAGATCAACCCAATTTGGGTCATCACACCAATGTAATCCAATAACCAACATGATAATGAATTTAGAAGAATCACTACACCATAATCCAATACTAGATCCAAGCTTGAAAACATGATATTTAAGTCTATCTTCTTAACCTAGATCAATACTCAAGGACTAACACGAAGGACTTCAATTCATCACTATAGATTCATGATCAATGTAATAACAATCATTAAGAATGATTTAACCAATAATAAAATCAATAGCATCAAACCCAACATAATTCATATCAAGATCATGCCTAGGGTTAAGGGTTAATGGTCATAATCTACAATCTAGACCAAACCATCTCAATTCATCCCAATTAAGTTGCATTACATAATAATATACTTATTATACCCTAAATAAAGTATAAACAACTCAATTCATAAAATAAATTTCGTAATTGAATGAAACCCACATGAAAACTCAACTTTTGGAAAACCTTTGAAGGAGCCCTTTGAGGAAAGAAGTCTCAAAGGTGAATTAGATCCCATACCTTAACGTTTTGATAACAATTTGATGATGAATTTGTCCCTTTCCAGCCCCCAAAGCCCTTCCTTAGCTATGTCTTTAATGGTGTCTTCCAATAGAGAGAGAAAGTAGAGAGAAGGAAGAGAGTTTATTTTGAGTGCTGTGTTTAGGCTAATGAGGGTTGGGGTATTTATATGAGGGGTTAAATTACTTAATTAGTCTTACTAACCCCCAACTAACCACCAAACTTCATTAATTAATTAATGAAGTCAGTTTAGAAATCTTGGCAGTAAGTTGGGCCCTCACATATGAGACCTCGACCACGGTCCGTCTGTGAGTCGACGCCCCGTCATTCCCCGCTGTTGCCTAGAACAGTAGATATGGAATCAAGGGCTTACTTGAAACTTTCTAAGTGTGGGACGACGGTGGCCTCGACGCCCCGTCGACCCTTCCGTCGATGCTCATTGCCAGGCAGTGTTGCATCCAAATATCAAGGGTCCTCCTCAAGGGCCCTTGGTTGGTCCTTAGGGAGTCGTACCCGGACGGCTAAACCATGAAACATCTCTAACACGCGTTACACATATTTTTACCTAATTTTGATCAATCCCAACTCCTAAAAGCTAGTCAAATGGCTAAGACATCCTAGCATTCTTGTGAACCAACTTTTCGGAAGTCATGGACTTTCTTGAATATTTTTGTTCTTAAACACCTTAACTAGCCTATATACATATAAATCAACTTAGAACAGTGTTTAGACATCATGGAACCTAGGTTAAGTTTTACAACACGCCTTGAAATTTTGAAATGTTACATTATCCCCCCCTTAGGAACATTCGTCCCCGAATGACACTAAACGCCCTTTTAAAGGAAGAAAAAGACTCAAGACTAGCAGATCAACCAATTAACAATATCAAATTAGCATGAATCACATCATTCGAATAAGGAAAACTTCAAAACTCAATTTATCACACATAGGCTCAAAATTTCATCATGAGGTACCTCCTTCTAACAACACATATGAGCTCATCATTCATTACCTAAGTCAATTAGCACCAAGTTCATTCCATCAATATGCTACATATTTTCAACAAAGACTCACCAAATCAAAATGCATAACTTAACTCAAATAAGCAACAAGCAAAACAAATCTCAAATTTTAAAGCCAACTTACAGTAACTTCACTGTACCTTCACTGTGAAGTCTCAAAAATTTGGATTTTTGCAAGACTTCACCTAAAAATCAAGAAACCACAATTCCTAGCCATAATTATGATATTAAAAAGAATGGCTAACCTTAATCATCGAAAAGATTAGTATACCGGGTCTTCATGTCGGCCTCGGCCTCCCATGTTGCACCCTCAACTAGGTGGTTCTTCCATAACACGTTTACGGAAACCACCTCTTTGTTTCTCAATCTCTTCACTTGTCTATCAAGGATTTTCATCGGAAAGTCCTCATAAGACATGTTATCCTTGACTCCAAGGCCTTCAATAGGAAGAATAGACTCGGGATCCCCGACACACTTCTTCAACATAGATACATGGAAAACCGGATGAACCGAAGCTAAATCATTTGGGAGTTTCAAGTGATAGGCAACCTTGCCAACCCTTTTCAATATCTCATAAGGGCCCACATAACGAGGAATCAACTTCCCCTTCTTGCCAAATCTAACCACCCCCTTCATAGGTGAAATTGTCAAATATACTTTATCACCTTCTTCAAACTCCAAATCCCTTCTCCTATTGTCGGCATAGGACTTTTGTCGACTATAGGTTGTTTGTAACTGATTCCTTATGATGTGCACATTCTCCAAAGTCCTATAAATCAAATAGGGACCAAGAATCGATGGTTCACCAACCTCAAACCACCCTATAGGAGACCTACACCTCCTACCATACAAGGCTTCATAGGGAGCCATGGAGATGGATGAATGAAAGCTGTTATTATAAGCAAACTCCACCAACGGCAAGTGCTTATCCCAATTACCTTTAAAATCAATAATACAAGCTCTAAGCATATCCTCAAGAGTTTCAATAGTGCGTTCCGCTTGACCATCTGTTTGAGAATGAAAAGCGGTACTCAATTTCACCTTAGTACCAAACCTTCTTGAAATGAACTCCAAAATCTACATGTGAATTGTGCACCCCGATCCGAAATGATGGATAAAGGAATACCATGGCGACAAACAATCTCATCTACGAAGATCTTTACATAATCTTCCGCCGAATAAGTGGACTTGACGGGAATAAAATGAGCGGACTTAGTCAATTTATCAACAATCACCCATATAGAGTCATATGACTTTTGAGTCCGAGGCAACCCTACTACAATGTCCATATTAATATCTTCCCACTTCCAAGTAGGAATTTGGATCTCTTGTAGCAAGCCACCTGGCTTTTGATGTTCCGACTTCACTTGTTGACAATTCGAACACTTAGCAACAAATTCCACTATGTCCTTCTTCAAACCTTCCAACCAATATATCTCTCGAAGGTCATGGTACATCTTAGTCAAACCCGGATGAATGGAGTAGTGGGATACATGGGCTTCCTCAAGGATTCGATCCCTCAGCCCAGCAACATCGGGAACACATAATCTCCCTTGGTACCTCAACACACGATCCCCGCTAAGGAGAAAGACTCATTCAACTTGCCAAGAACCGATTCCTTCAACTCCATCAATAATTGATCAAGGTGTTGTTTGGACTTCACCTCAACCACCACTGATGACTCGGAGCTATGATGAACCGTAGCACCACCATTTGGAGAACTCTCCAACCGTACCCCCAACCTAGCCAACCTATGAACGTCTTTCACTAGGTCTTTGTTGGCTTCATCTATATGCGACACACTACCCATAATCATATGACTTAGGGCATCCGCAACCATATTGGCCTTACCGGGATGATATAAAACACTCATATCAAAATCTTTTAACAATTCTAACCACCTTCTTTGCCGGAGATTCAACTCCTTTTGAGTAAACCCATATTGGAGACTCTTATGATCGGTGAAAACATCAACATGAACACCATACAAGTAATGCCTCCATATTTTCAAAGCAAACATCACGGCCGCTAACTCAAGGTCATGAGTGGGATAGTTTCTCTCATGTACCTTAAGTTGCCTCGAATCATAGGCAATCACCTTCCCATTTTGCAGCACACAACCCAAACCTATACGAGATGCATCAAAATACACAACAAAGCCCTTTGTACCTTCCGATAGTGTCAACACCGGAGCCGAAGTAAGCCTGTCCTTCAATACTTGGAAACTTTTCTCACAAGCCTCCGACCACTCAAACCTTTTACCTTTTTGAGTCAATGTAGTCAAAGGATATGCAATGGATGAAAATCCCTCCACAAACCTTCGATAATAGCCCGCTAGACCCAAAAAACTCCTAATGTCAGTCGGATTCAAGGGTCTAGGCCAATTTCTCACCGCATCAGTCTTCCTTGGGTCTACCTCAACTCCCTCACTAGAGATGATGTGCCCAAGAAACGCCAATGACCTCAACCAAAACTTGCATTTGTAATACTTGGCAAATAACTGATGCTCTTTAAGAGTTTGCGATACCACCCTCAAATGACCCCTGTGATCAACCTCATTCTTCGAATACACCAAGATATCATCAATAAACACAATAACAAATGAATCAAGATAGCTTCAAAACACTCTATTCATTAGGTCCATAAACGCCGCCGGGGCATTTGTGAGGACAAAAGACATAACCACGACCTCATAGTGCCCATACCGAGTCCAAAAGGCCATCTTTGAAATATCCTCATTTCGCACTCTGAGTTGGTTACACCCCGACCTTAAATCTATCTTTGAAAAGTAGCTCGCTCCTTCGATTTGATCAAATAAATCGTCAATCCGAGGAAGAGGATACTTGTTGTTGATAGTAACTTTGTTGAGTCGGCGATAATCAATACACATTCTCAAGGACCAATCTTTCTTCTTCACGAATAAGACCGGAGCACCCCATGGAAAAATGCTAGGCCTTATAAAGCCCTTGTCTAACAAATCTTTAAGTTGTCCCTTCAACTCCTTCAATTCGGCTGGAGCCATTCGATAAGGAGGAATCGAAATAGGGTTTGTTTTCGGTAGCAAATCGATACCAAAATCAATTTCCCGTTCGGGAGGAATACCGGGAAGTTCATTAGGAAAAACCTCCAGAAATTCACTCACCACGGGGACAGACTCAATAGGAGGAATTTCGGAATCCAAATCTTGGACTCTTAAAATGTGATAAAGACATCCCTTTGAGATCATTTTACATGCTTTTAGACAAGATATGAACCGACCTCTAGGAATAAAATTCCCACCCTTCCACTCAATAACGGGTTCATTTGGGAAACTAAACCTCACAACTCTAGTCCTACAATAAATGGAAGCGAAACTAGCATGTAACCAATCCATACCCAAAATGACATCAAAGTCAAGCATATCTAGTTCAACTAGATCCACATGAGAAACTCTATAGGTCAAAGTGATAGGACAATTTCGATAGACTCTTTTTGCTACAATCGACTCACCCACCAGAGTAGACACTACAAAAGGTTCATGCAAAATATCGGGTAAAGTATCAAACTTTTTAGCTACGAAGGGAGTAACATAAGACAAAGTAGCACCCAGATCAAGCAGAGCATACACATCAACAGTAAATATTTGTAACATAACGTTCAATACATTGGGAGAGGCGTCTTGATCACCTATACTACGAAGAGCATAAAAGCGGTTCTTTTTAGTAGCATCACTAGAACCACTTGGCTGTCCACCCTTCTCTTGCCCCTTTGCATTAGGACAATCTCGCACTCTATGACCACTTTTGCCACAACCAAAGCAAATCCCCGTTCCTACCAAACATTCACCAAGATGACCCTTTCCACACTTAGCACACGTAGGCTTCTCATTAGATGAATTTCCACTCTTCTCTTTTTGAACTTTTTTCCTAGGGGCCCTCTCATCCCTAGCTTGGGAAATTTGGATGGAACTTGATTTGAAAATCTCTTCTTAAATCTAGGCCTTTATTAAATCCCAAGCCTATCTTTCGTAGATCCACCCTCAAAAGACCTTGCCCTTCTTGAATGCCTATCCTTCCTTTTTGCTCTAGCCTCTTCTACCATTTTAGCATGCACCATAAGACGACCAATATTCATGTTATCATGAAGCATAGCCGAATGACATTCTTCTTGCAAGTCATCCGATACACCTGCCACAAATCGACTCATCTCGTCTCTAGGATCAGAGACCAAGGAAGGAGCATATTTGGCCAATTGAATGAACTTCAAAGAGTAATCATGAACACTCATACCTCCTTGGCGGAGGTTAATGAATTCCACCACCTTAGCTTCTTTCATCTCTCTAGGGAAGAACCGATCAAGGAAAGCCCTCTTGAAGATCTCCCAAGTCACCGGCCCACCTTGAAGTGGCCTATTATCCCTCCATTGCACATGCCAAGTTTGAGACACATCTTTGAGTTGGTATGAGGCCAACTCGGCATTCTCATTGGAAGACAACACCATAGCACATAGTATCTTATAAACCTCATCAATGAATTCTTGAGGGTCTTCATCAACCTTAGACCCACAAAAGATAGGAGGATTCATCCGTATGAAGTCTCTAACTCGAGAAGCCATAGCTTGCTCATGAACCCTAGGTGCAACATCTCGATTAGCTTGGGCATTCATAGCTTGAGCTTGTACCGTTGTGGCTTGGGTTTTAGTAGTCATGGCTTGGGCCATTTGAGCAAGAATAGTCCTCATCTAAGCCTCCGTCATAGGTGCAGGATCGGCCGGAGCCTGATCATCAACAACAACCTCTTCAAGAGGAGGAACTCGATCATCACGGGGAGGAATTACCGCATTGGCAATCTCCTCCTCAAGTCTCCTAGCCGCATTCTTCCGAGTATTCATCTCCTATAACCAAAATACAAGGTTTAGGTGAAATCATATAAGTACACTCTAGAGGCACGATAATAGATTTCCAAGAATGAGACTGATTCCTAAGCATCAAATAAGTTCCTATTCATAAGTGTGGTGCGCTTCACAATTATGAATAAAAACCTACATAGATGTGGTTGAGAGAGACATCAACATCAAGGATATTCTGATACCAAGTTTGTCACATCTGAGTTTACCTCCAAGATGTAATCGGCGTCGTCGTCCTCTTTGAGGACTCAGACAAGCCTCTTAGTCTTACATCATTGCATTCATCGATTAAAATACAGAAGAATTAAAACTTTTTTTTCAAACTAAATCTAATCGGAGGTTTAAATAGACCTCTACATACACATAATCATATTTATATCAAGTATACATAGACCTGTTCGTATAAGAAGATTACATAGTCTTCTACTTTTATTTCACCCATTTATATAAACTAGAAATAGAGTCATAAATCCTTATCATCTCATAAAACCATCTAAACGACAGTAATAACATTGGGCATAGCCCTACATCAAATAAAGAAAGCCGTATATAGGCATTATACAACTTTGTCTCAAAATAAGAAATATAGTCAATACAAAAGTTGTAGTCTTTTCCTAATGTCTAATTTCTTTGTGTTATGAGCGTGTCTAACATCAATCTTTCTTGTTTTCAGAGAATGAATAATAGGAGAACCATTGGTCAGAGGAGAGGAGGTGCAGCTGCTGGGGACAATCAGGTTCCACCCTAGGCTCCAGCTGAAGGAGTGGCTATGCCGGTTAACCCAGTTTGGTTGACTGACGCAGAGGTGCGGGCATCTCTAGCCCATATGGCACAGGCCATCACTATGCAGGCCCAGACTATGATTGCCCAGGGCAACCGACAGAATGTTCAGAGGGAGAACACACCGGTTCGTAGCACGGCTGACAGGATGAGAGATTTCACGAGGATGAATCCTCCTATTTTCACAGGGTCTAAGACTTCAGAGGACCCCCAGGAGTTTGTGGACGAGGTGCATAAAATTTTGGTGTCTATGGGGGCCATAGACACTGAGAAAGAAGAGTTGGCTTCCTATCAACTCAAGGATGTTGCACAGACTTGGTGCAAGATGTGGCAGGATAGCCGAGCTTTGGGTGGAGTTCCGGTCACTTGGGAGCTGTTTAACACAGCCTTCCTGGAGAGATTCTTTCCCAGGGAGATAAGGGAGGCAAAGGTTGAGGAGTTTATCAACCTTAAGCAGGGATCAATGACAGTCAGGGAGTATTCCCTGAAGTTTATTAAACTATCTAGGTATGCTACTTTCCTTTGTATCTAACAACAATGATGAGATGAGTACTGAAATTTGCTAAACTATCCATGTATGCTACTTCCCTTGTATCTAACAGCAGGGATGAGATGAGCAGGTTCCTCACAGGAATCAACGGAGATCTGGAAGAGGAATGTCGGTCTGCTATGCACCATGATAACATGGACCTCTCCAGGTTGATGGTGCATGTCCAGCAGGTAGAGTACAGCCGCAAGAAGAGTTGCGTTCGTGATGCTAGGAGCCCTAAGCCTCAAGATCAGGCAGGTCCCAGCCATGGAGGCCACATAAACAATTTTGGCATCCGTGAGCAGCCCAGGTTCAAAAAGGGGCAGCAGAGTTCTGGGAACTCTAATTCTCAGAGGAGTACAACAGCTAGAGGAGGCACACCTGAGCCCAAGAAGGGCAATGAAGGTGAGATGCAGCGTCCCAGAAAGAACTGTGCTAAGTGTGTCCGTGCTCACAGTGGAGAGTGCAGACAAGGCACTAATGCCTGCTTCGGTTGCGGTAAGAGTGGGCACATGGTTAGAGACTGCCCACAGAATAGAGGTCAGGTTGGAGGTAATGCTCAGCCTAGGACTAATCTATAGGGTGCAGCAGCAGCCGAGCCTCCTAAGAGGAATAGGTTCTATACCCTGAAGGGCAGGGAGGAGCAGGAGAAGTCCGCTGATGTGGTCACAGGTATGCTGCAGGTATTCTCAACTTCTGTTTATGCTTTACTTGATCCAGGGTCTACGCTTTCCTTTGTAACTCCTATTCTTGCCCTCACTTTTGAGATATTGCCTGAAGTTCTGCATGATCCTATAGTGGTTAGTTCACCTTTAGGAGAAAATATAAGAACTCATAGAGTATACAAGTATTGCCCAATAGTTGTAAGTGGTAAAACTATGTGTGTAGACTTGGTTGAGTTACCCATGCATGATTTTGATGTTATTCTTGGCATGGAATGGATTCACAGTTGTTATGCTTGTTTGGATTGTCGTAGTAGAGTGGTGAGATTTCGTTTCCCTAATGAAGAAGAGCTAGTCTGGGTGGGGTACAACTAGAGTCGTCCTAATCCCTTGATTTCGAACCTTAAGGCCAATAAAATGATGTCCAAGGGGTTATTGTGTCATCTTGTGAGTGTTAATGATTTAGATCATGACATTCCTTCCACAGACTCAGTGCCTGTAGTGAATGAGTTCCTAGATGTATTTCCTGATGATTTGCCTGGAGTCCCTCCCCTTCGAGAGATTGAATTTGGTATCAACTTAGAACCCGATACTAAACAAATTTCAATTCCTCCCTACAGAATGTCTCCAACTGAACTCAAGGAGTTGAAACTGCAGTTAAAAGATCTCACTGATAAGGGTTTCATTCAGCCGAGCATATCCCCTTGGGGCGCTCGAGTGTTGTTTGTGAAAAAGAAGGATGGAACCCTTAGAATGTGTATCGATTATTGGTAGCTACACAAAGTCACTATAAAGAATAAGTATCCACTTCACAGAATAGATGATTTGTTCGATCAGCTCCAAGGGTCTAGTTTCTTCTCTAAGATTGATCTTCGTTCAGGGTATCATCAACTTAGGGTTAGGGATGGAGATATCCCAAAGATAACCTTTCGTACCCGTTATGGTCATTATGAGTTCTTAGTTATGTCATTTGGTCTCACGAATGCACCTGCTGCATTTATGGACCTCATGAACTGAGTCTTCCGTGAATACCTTGATTCTTTCGTTATAGTTTTCATTGATGACATCCTCATCTACTCTAGGACCAAGGAACAGCATGAACAACATTTGAGACTAACCTTGCAGGTACTTAGACAACATCAGTTGTATGCCAAATTCAGCAAGTGTGAATTCTGGCTTACATCAGTGACCTTCCTAGGTTATGTTGTGTCCGATCAGGGCGTGGAGGTGGATCCCAGGAAGACTGAGGCTGTGAAGAACTGGACAAAACCTCTTACTCCCACTGACATCCGTAGCTTTCTGGGATTGGCTGGTTACTACCGCAGGTTCGTGGAGGGCTTTTCTTCCATTACTGCCCCACTAACAACTTTGACTAAGAAGAAGGCCAAGTTTTAATGGACGGAGACTTGTCAGAAGAGTTTCCAGGAGCTCAAGGACAGACTCACTTCAGCCCCGGTGCTTACTTTACCTAAGTGCGGTGAGAATTACACTGTTTATTGTGATGCATCTAGGGTTTGTTTGGGTTGTGTTCTTATGCAGGTTAGTAAGGTGATAGCTTATGCGTCCAGACAGCTCAAGGTTCATGAGAAGAATTATCCCACTCATTACCTGGATTTGGCAACTGTGGTGTTTGCACTGAAGCTGTGGAGGCACTACTTGTATGGAGTGCATGTTGATATGTTCACAGACCACAAGAGTCTCCAGTACGTGTTCACGCAGAGGGAGTTGAATCTGCGGAGATGGTTGGAGCTGTTGAAAGACTATGATATGAATGTCCACTACCACCCAGGTAATGCTAATGTTGTAGCTGACGCTTTGAGCAGGATGAGCATGGGAAGTAAAGACCATGTTGAGGATGAGAAGACGGAGTTGGTGAAAGATGTACACAGGCTTGCCAGACTGGGTGTGCGGTTGGTTGACTCTACTAGTGGGGGTGTTTCAGTTCATCCTAGTTCTGAATCATCCTTTGTAGTTGAAGTCAAGCAGGGTCAGCATCTCAATCCTGTGTTGATGGAGCTGAAGGACTCAGTGTTGACAAAGATGAATGAGTCATTTGCTTTAGGAGGTGATGGCACACTTAGGTATCAGGACTGGCTGTGTGTACCAGATGTGGATGATTTGCGGACCAGGATTGTTGCAGAGGCCCATGGTTCCAGATATTCCATACATCCAGGTTCCACCAAGATGTATCATGATCTTAAGCAGATTTAATGGTGGGATTACATGAAGAAGGACATTGCCGAATATGTGGCCAATTGTCCTAATTGTCAGCAGGTTAAGGCAGAACATCTTCTTAGTGTAGGTGGGGGTATGGGACTTGACCTATGCATTGAACAAGTGGCTCTTAAGGGAAGTCCAAGTAAGGTGTTCTAATGCATGTGTCTATGTATATGTTCCTTATGCATGACTTTGTAGTATTGGTCTACATGTTGTGATGAAATGCATGGTATGAGCCTATATTAAGGGGTTTTGATATACATGTTTAATGTTGGTCTTAATGACTATATGATGAAGGGTGTTGACATGAATGAAGTTGTTTTCTCTTATTATGTTGAATTATGAATTCGATGTTAAGTCTTGTAGTCTCATGATAGGCTTACTAAGTATGTGTGAGGTTATAGCTTCACATGTACATTGCACTAGTAGACTTAGATTGAGATTGTAAGTAAGGTCTTTGAATCTTCTATGTGAAGTGAAATTGGTATATGTGAATAAGGAGTAAAGCTCACTGTAATGCCTTATAGTCTTGACTTGAATGTGTCTTGTAATGGGTTATACTTTTATGATGATATGTGTTGGCTTATGTAGGTTGTATGTATGTTTTTTCTTGTGACCTTAAAGTGAAGCATTGCACAAAGTATAACTAGAGGGTTACTTGGGAGGTTAACGAATAAAATAAAAGATAGCTCTCTGTAAAGAACGAAATAGCTCACTATAATGTGACTTTAAAATGCCTTAAATTCAATATGTGTTGTTATATGATAATTGGCCTTTTAATATGTCTATATGAAGTATGTGAATGATATAAATACTATTGTATAAAGGTTATATGAAGATTTACTCAAAAAAGGCATGAAGTATGATTTCAAGAAAATGTCCCTTATAAATGCATGTTTTTGCATGGTTGCCATACTAAGTGCATTCTTGTACTAACTCCATTCTCCTCTACTTTCTACGCAAAGTGTAGGTTATTGATGCTTAAAGGATGTCGATATGATTGAGGAGCTTGCTATGTGATTCCCAAGCTCAAGGAAAGTAATCCTTAAGGCTAAGGATGTCCTAATGATTAGTTTACTATAAAGCATATAAAGTAATTACTTATGTCGATTGTTTTAAGTGTCGTTTCCCTAATGTACTCTTATGACATAGAGTCGAATATGGCAAAGAGACTTAGAATCTAAGTATGTAATATGATATTTTATATATATAAAGTTAAGATTCTAGCATATGATGTGCTATGAAAAGTTTTAAATTTTCCGCTAAATTTACTATGACAATGCGATGAATGATAACTATGGGCTTGTATAAGACCTCCGAGGGGTCAAGTACGCCATATTACTTCTAGGGGTGCTCCCCGGATGTGACAACACACATGAATGTCTCAAGGACTATCTATTGAACGTCTCAGACGTTCTTGGACGTTTGACCTCCATACTTCATGAAACTCCATATACTTCCTATAAAAATCATTATAACTCATTTTAAGACTTCATAAGCTCATGTCACACTCATAAGCACATAAAAACACATAAGGCACCTTAGGTGACTAGTCGTCGAACGTCTTGGTCATCTCTTGATGTTTGACTTCCAAATGACTTCAAATCACCCAAGCATACTTTAAAGTATTGTTTAACATGTTAAAAAGTTTATAGGCACAAGTGACGTTCTAGACACCCTAACTCATTTTGGAGGTCTTAGAACCATGGTAGCAAAGCATGGAATCCGGAGTTATAACCTACAACGATGGAGGGTGTTCTACTTGCCAGTGGTAGAATTTGGACAAATCCCATGTACGCACATGGTTAAGGAATATGAAGGTCTTACTTTGTATTTTAGCCTCATCATTTAACTAGAACTAGTTCCATTACCATACTCACTTGGTGCTAGTCTTTGTTCTCATGGAGTAATTCATATTAAAGGTTCATTCAAAGGGGTTCCATATAAAGTTCATAACCCAATCACATTTACCCTACCAAAGAGGTCCCCTAGGGCTGCCTTACAATGGCGACAAGAAGCTCATAATGACTTCCCTAAGGATTGATATGATGCTATTCCAGCCAACCAACCTTAAGTCCATCATTCATTACAAGAAAAATACCATTACGGTTTTCTACTTCAAGTTACATAACCTTACCACTAGGTTCAAAGTTTCACATAAAGGACCCTCTTAACATCATTCAAGGTCTCATGTCATTCATACATACAAGACTAAGAGGCTTTAGCATCCTAAGTCAAGACATCTCATATTCACATATAATTTATGCATCAAGAAGAGGGACTTAAGTCTACCTAAACAAGACACATCATTACTTCACTTTATCACATGTAGAATATCATAACCAACAAGCACATAGGAAGAACCTTCATCACCTTTAGGTCACCCTATACACTACTATAACATCATTAATATAGCCATCATAAGACTTCATAACCAATTAGGAAGAATCATGCATCAACTCTAAGCCTGCACATATAAAGACATAGTCATAGTTTAACATGATCACTTATATAACATCAATAGAAGAAACCACATACTTTCACATTACTTCACATATAGGTAGATATGTTCACACTTCACATAATCAACTACACACATCATCATATTACTTCGAGTAGTGGCGATAAAACCATGATCATCATAATACATAAAGTAACGCCGACAAGGCCACATCAATCACATAACACCACCACCATAAGTGGACCATACAAATCACAACATAATTCAGAAGATATAATATATAAAATAAAGAGAATTAGGGCAGCGTACCACCAATTCATTCTCTCCACTTCAATCCATGTCTAAATCATTCAATTCAATACCATAAGGCCCTTACCCATGGTCATGAACATCAATTCAATGCATAAATCATAGTACTCAATGAAACTAGGTCAATTCAATATAGATTTATCAATCTAATACACCCTATACATCAATTGAATTAAATTCTTACATCATTCAATAGCCCATAGAAAACTACACCAGAGTTCATAAGTATTAAGTCAATATCAAGTAACCCATAAAGTAGTCAAAAACTAGGGTTGATCAATTACATGGGTTAATAGGTTAATAGATTTAAAATAATCTAATTAACAATAATATAATAATTACATAATGATTCAAAACCTTTAATGCTAGAAACCCATGGATAGATCATAAAATTCGATAAGTTCATCTTTTAAAACTTTAGAAAACTCTTCGAATTTTGGGCTCCTTGATGAATAGAGATTCAAGGGTCAAAAACAATACTTCAATAATGTTAATCCTTTAATTTGATGAAGATTCACCTCTCAAATCTCCAATCCAAGCTCTTCCTTGAGTTTGGCTTAAATGGAGTTCTAGGGAATTTTTATGGGATTTTGGATTTTGATTTTTTTAAGAATGAATTCTTCTAAGTGTTAAAGGCTTATAAACATGTTTAAAATACCCAAACTACCCTTTATGAATCGCCCTTTCTCTTATTTGGACGTTGGATGAAGTTACCAATTCACCCTTCAAGTTAACAGTGACTGCGCAGGAACACAACCCTCACAGACGACTGCACATCGACGGGGCTTCAGTCCACAAACAGACCTTCCTGTCCTCCGTCGATTGGGTCAGAGCCTGAAAATTGGGAGCTTATCTGTTTAGGTTAAGTACCCATCGACGCCCTCTAACTACGGGGCATCGACAAGGCCATTGGCTGTCGTTTTCCATCCGTAAGTGGGACTGCCTTTGGCAGTTTTGGCGACCAACATGGGTCCTTCCTCAAGGACCCTTCAATGGTCCTTGGAGATTTTTTCCCTGAAGTTTACAACCCAAACATGCTCGTATACGAGCTTAGCACCTGTCTTATGAATTTCATCTAAAATGAATACGTAAATCTCAACGAAACATGCTTAGACACACATGGTCATTTCAAGGAAAACCTTTCAAACGTTATGGACGTTCTTCGACGTTTGACCTCCAAACTTCATGAAACTTGACACACTGCCTATATACACAATAATAACTCATTTAAGGACCTCATAAGTTTGTTAAACACACATAAACACATAAAACTCATACAAGGCACATAGGTGACTTAGTCGTCGAACGTCTTGGTCGTCCCTTGATGTTTGACTTCCAATGCACCTAAACTCTTAGACACTGCCTCAATACCACATTATAGACCAATTTAGGACCTTATAATATCATGACAACCATGTTAGGCTCTAGCTTCACCTAATTCATTTTCGGGATCTTACAACCACCTTAGAGGTGTACCATTAGTGACTCGTGCTGCTGCAGTTGGGGTTGTGGCACCCGTAGGGACGTATACTGGGTCTTGCTCATTGTCGGAGTCAACAATCATCCGATGCGACAAGGACACTAACTTGTATTTCTCCCTTGAGTATACGATATACTTCTTGGGAGCAATTTGTACCTGTAGAGCAGTTTTTAGTTTTAACTCAGCATGACTACACACTCGAAACACACACGGCGAAGAAATTTTGAAAAATAAACAACACTGTTCTGTTCTGAAAATTCAGATTAATGGTCACCATCGATGGTTCATCGAGCAAATGATAGTCCGTCTATGGGGTCCACGTCTTACACTTAGAATTATTCAAGTAGGAAAAAAAATCAGACTTCTTAGATAGAATAGATGGTCGTGCATAACGGTTTGTCAATTAATCGACGGACCGTTGTCTAATTTTGTCGTCTAACACTTACATTTATTTTATAAGTTAGTGAAAACAAGATCTCTGATAGAAACGAAGGACATGCAGAATGGTCGGTCAATCAATCAACGACCGTAGTACACTTTTGTTGTTTAAGACTTAGATAGTTTTAGGTCGATGCAGTCGATGAACCCCATCGACGGGGTCTCATACTCTTGGCTTGAGACAGATTTCAGGACTTCCTTTTGAGGTCCAATTTTTAGACACTTTTGGGCACACTCAAGTTTGGACACACAATTTCAACATCCTCAAGACAAATTCGTCATTCTTAGGATTTAGTTTATCAATTTGGTTTGAATTCAGTCACAGTAAGAAACCCTAAGTTGGAAATCAGACGGAGACACCGACTTCTTAGATAGTCTTTAGAGACTACACATCCACATTGTATCATTCCGAGCGACATCACTACACAAGTTTTAGCATTGAATTTCAGTTAATTTAGTCCTACGGCCAAGACCCACTGTTAGATTTCTATAAACAACTATGAACGACAATTCAAAGTTAAGCAAAAATGTAATACCTTTAGTTCAACGTGGTGTGGTTGTAAGATGAACTTTCAAGCAGTATCCTATGCTCCCGAACACGATCACCGGTTGAAGAAAAACGGAATAAAAGAGAATTTTGATAAATATGGGAAGTAAGGATTCTGATTTCGAAGTGCTGTGAGTATGAAAAAGGTAGATTAGGAGTGAAATAGGAAATAAATAAAGAAAAGAAATGGTTATGTAAGGGAATTATAAAAGAAATGGAAGAGGGAATGAATTTGAACGGTTATGTGTTTTAAAATTACTGGTTGGGTCGGGTCGAGTTGCTAGAAACTTTGACCGACGAAACCCCTTCAACGGTCCATCGACTGGGACCGTCGATTACTTCTATACATAGAAAATTATTAAACATACGTGGGATCTATGGACCCTATCGACGGTCCGTCGATGGAACGAAGACCCGTCAATGGAGTCCTTATACCTCTGTACCAGCCCATTTTTTGCAAATTTTTCCTTTGGTCCCTGAACATGTAACACCCATTAAACCATTCTTTTTGTGTTTTTCTGGACACTTTTTAGACACGGACCGTATACTAATCTCTAGCCAGCACTAGTACACAAGCAAGAATGAAATAAGACTAAAACTAAAAGGAAACAAAAAATATGACTATTCCAACAAGGAAAACAAAACCTATTGTTGGATAGAGGGTACACCTTGGGTTGCCTCCCAAGAAGCGCTTGATTTAACGTCATTGCACGACGTAGGCCCCTTGATTACTCAGATTTCATTAGATGATAAACCTCAACAACATCAAAAACACTCTCTGCATGCCCTTGGTAGATCTTTATCCTTTGCCCGTTGACTGTGAACTTTTCACCCTCCTTATTCTCCAACTCGACCGCTCCATGCGGAAATACTTTAGTGATAAGGAATGCCCCTATCCAGTTGGACTCGAGTTTTCCTGGAAATAAGTGTAGTCTAGAGTTGAATAGAAGCACCAAATCATTAACCGCAATCGCTCGCTTTTCAATTATTTAGACGTGATACTTCTTCATCTTCTCTTTGTAGATGGATGAACTTTCATAGGCCTTGAGGCAAAACTCAAAAAGCTCATTCAACCCATTTACTCTTTTTTCTTCCGCTTCTATCAAATTCGTCTTCAGTTTCTTCATTGCCCACATTGCCTTGTGCTATAGCTCGACCGGCAAGTGACAACTCTTCCCATATACAAATTTGTATGTAGACATATGGGAGTCTTTTATTCTATGAGGTAGGACCAGAGAGAATCATCAATCCTCCTTGACCAATCTGTTCTATTAGCATTCATCGTTTTCACCAGAATTTGCTTGATATCACGATTGGACACGTCAACTTGCCCGCTAGTCTGTCGATGGTAAGGAGTAGCCACATTGTGGCGAACACCATATTTCTCGAATATCCCTTTGAACAAATTATTACAGAAGTGAGAGCCACCATCACTAATAATGGCCATAGGTGTGCGAAATCTTAAGAAGATATTTTTTGTCAACAACGCGGTGACACTTTTTCCTTCATTATTAGGATGTGCAATTGGTTCCACCCATTTAGACATATAGGAGACCCCCACAATATATACTGCTTCCGGTGAGAACTCACAAACGGGCCCATAAAATCAATGCCTCTTACGTCAAATAGCTCAATCACCAGAATAAGATTTAAGGGGAGTTCTTACCTCATCGCAATTCCTTTATCTCATTGGCACCGATCACATGATTTGGCAAACTTTTGAGCATCTTCGTTAATAGTTGGCCAATTGTACCGACACTGGAAGATCTTATCCGCAGTCCGGATACCACTATGGTGCCCTGCCACAAGTAAGGAGTGACATGCCTCCAAAACATTCAACATCTCAACTTGCAGTACACAATGACGAATAATCCCATCGGTAGAACTCCAGTATAAGTAAGGATCATGCCAAAAGAACTTTCTCACATCATGCATAAACTTTCTACTCTGGTGAAAGGAAAAATCCGGCGGAACTATATCACTTGCCAGATAGTTCGCAAAGTCTGCGAACCATAGGATCAAATCTTGAGAGGCGGCCAATACATGTTCATTAGGGAATGCATCATCAATTTCAACCTTTTCTCCTAATTCACTCATACCTTAATCCTCCAATCTAGCTAAGTGATCGGCAACTTTATTCTCAGTCCCCTTTGTATCTTTTACCTAAAAATCAAAATCTTGCAAAATTAGTACCCATTAGATCAACCATGGCTTTGCATCCTTTTTAGTCATCAAATACCTCAAAGCAGAGTGGTCTGTATGTACAATTACCCTTGTGCCAAGAAAATAGGAGCGAATCTTTTTGAATGCAAACACCACTGCCAGCAGTTCTTGTTCAGTGACTGTGTAGTTTTTTTGAGATTCATTCAGAGCTTTACTGGCATAGTAAATAGGGTGAAGGATTTTATAACTTATATATCCCAATACCACACCAAGTGCAACCCCACTTGCATCACACATCACTTCAAATGGCTCACTCCAATTCGGTGAAATAATAATGGGCGCGAACAACAACTTCTACTTCAACTTTCCAAATTCTTTAAGACAGAATTTATCGAAATAAAACTTACATTCCATCACGAGTAGTTTCCACAAAGGATGTGAAATTTTTGGAAAATCCTCAATAAACCTCTGGTAAAATCCCGCGTGTCCAAGAAAACCTCTCACACTTTTACCGATATGGGTGGAGGAAGCCTCTCTATCACTTCCTCTTTATCTCGATCAACCTCTATCCCATTTTCCATGATCCGATGACCCAACACTATACCTTCCTTCACCATAAAGTGGCATTTTTCCCAATTAAGCACCAAATTACAATCTTCACATCTTTTGAGCCCCTCATCCAAGTTACTTAAACATCAATCAAAAGAGACTCCAACAACCAAAAAATCATCCAAGAATACCTCTATAGTGTCCTCCACCATATTAGAGAATATCGACTTCATACAATATTGGAAGGTGTCCGATGCATTACATAACCTAAACGGCATCCTTTTGAAAGAAAATGTCCCTTAAGGGAAAGTGAAAGTGGTCTTTTCTTGATCCTCGGGGCAACAGAGATTTCATTGTAGCCCAAATAGCAATTAATAAAAATATACCACCTTTTGCCTGCGTGTCTATCTAACATCTGATCCATAAAAAGCATGGGGAAATGGTCCTTTTCAGTCCGAGCATTTAACTTTCGATAGTCCATGCAAACTCTTCATCCAGTCACTGGCCGCATCAAAATAAGCTCGTTCTTATCATTATGTACCACTGTATTCCCACCCTTTTTAGTCACGCACTGAATATGAGACACCCAACTACTCTCCGCAATAGGATAAATGAGTCTGACATCCAACCACTTGATGATTTCCTTTTTCACTACCTCTTTCATAGGTGGTTTCAACCTTCTTTGGTGCTCAATACTCGATTTGTGATTAGGCATGAGATGGATTTTATGGGAACAGATGCCGGAGGGAATCCCAATAATGTCCGCAAAAGTCCAACTAATGGCTCGTTTGAACCTTTTCAATACCGCCACTACGCCCTCTACTTGTCGTTCATTCAAATCTACTACAATTATTACCTGGCAAAGTGTCGTCTCTACCCAAGAACACATACTCAACATTAGGTGGTGCAACCTTAAGATCTAATTTTAGGACCTCCTCAATAGATGGTTTCGCGGGTGGAGACTCGCGATGCTTCATATCTAACTCTAAGTTTTTTGGTTTTGACTGATATTCACTCAGTTTAAGTGCAGCCACCGAAGACCCTCACTCTTCGATACCATCACTGTCAAAATTCATGATCACTGCTGCTAGTGCCTCGACACCTAGTCGCTCTTCAATTTGTAACTGAGATACACTCTCAACCCTATAGGATATAGCAGTTACTTTTTGGAGCTCACCAATGTG
Source organism: Solanum sitiens (assembly GCA_016801875.1). Lineage (NCBI taxonomy): Eukaryota > Viridiplantae > Streptophyta > Magnoliopsida > Solanales > Solanaceae > Solanum > Solanum sitiens. Next base: position 107,370 of record JABWTJ010000728.1, read on the forward strand.
CTTCATGGACCTACAAATGTTGAAAGTTGCTTCTTCATTGTTCAACCTAAATTTCGTCAGCCCTTTTTCCATATCAACCAATGCAAGCCTGGCGGAAAGGAATGTTCTCCCTAGAATAATGGGAACCTCAAAATCAACCTCATAGTCAAGAATCACAAAATCCGCCACAAATATAAATGACTCCACCTTCACAAGCACATCATGTAGTATACCAATGGGCCTCTTCACTATTCGATCTGCCATCAATAACATCATTGTCGTGGGCTTTGGGTCACCAAAGGATAAAATCTTATAAATGAAAAGAGGCATGAGATTTATGATTTCACCAAGATCACATAGTTCTTTATCAATGTGTAGTAACCCGATTGTACATGGAATAGTGAAAGCTCCAGGATCTTCTTTCTTCTACACATGGGACCTCGTACCAACAGAACTACAATGCTGCATTCGGTCATCATCCTCAAACCTCACCAACCTCTTTTTAGTCACCATATACTTCATAAACTTAGAATAACTGGGCATTTTTTCCAAATCTTCTATCAAAGGGAAATTGATGGAAGGTTGCTTCAACATAGTGATAAATTACCATTATTTACCATCCTTCGTATTCTTCACTAATCTCTGAGGGAATGGTGGTAGAGGTCTAGGAATGGGGACAACTTTTTTAGATACCTCTTCTTCTTTCACCATGTTGCCAACCAATTCTCCACTAGCTTCTACTACCTCTTTGTCTTTTCTCATATCATCTTCTACTACAGACAACATAGGTGGATCAATGGTCTATGTACCCCCTCGTGTAGTGACTGCCATGCAATACCCATCATTTTTAGGATTTATGATAGTTTTGCTATGAAGAGTGCCAGGTTTGCGTAGGTTCACCTATGTGGACAATACAACCAATTTTAACTCATGATGCTTAATCGAAATCGCATGTACATCAACCTTATGTCCAATGTTAGCTAGGTCACCTCTCATCTCCTTGACATTCTCATCCCTAACATCGAACCTCCTCCTAATCTTCTTTAGTATATCCTCAACTCTTGCGATGCTACCTCCACCGTCCCTAGGAGAAACTTCCCAATTTTTTAGGGGAATACAAGGCCGACTCTGCTCATTCTTGTTACCATAGTTATTCTAATTGAATTTGTTGTCGTGGTTGTAGTTCCCATCTCTGACATATTAACCCTCTTTGTTGTAGTTACCATCGTTCCGACCTTGGTAACCTTGACCTTGGCGCCAATTCCCTTGATTGGAGCCTTGGGCATTAGGTCGGAAACCCTCCTTATGATCATTCACTACATAGGCATCCTCTTTATAATAGTACTCATCAATCAACGGTGGTTGCTTAGTCATGTAGTTCACTACATTTACCTTCTCTACACCTGCGCTCACATGTTTTTAGACCAACCCTAGCTCAGTTCTCATCTGTTCCATCTCCTCACGAATCACATCTGTCGTTGGGTTGTTTGTAGCTTGCACTGCAAGGTGTTTCACCCACTGTTCGACTTTCTAGTTCCCAAGCCTTGTTGTTTCGAGATATCTTCTCCAGCTTCTCTTCGATCTATGCATATGTTCACTCTCAATAAGAACCACTTACAACAGTATCGAGCACTGCTTTATTGTTATCATCTTGACCTCTGCATAAATACTCTTTCACGACTTATCATTAATGCGGTAGTTTGGGACGCCTCTCACGAACGCATTAAATATGTCCCAAGATCTACACACAAACTCTTCAGGTAGTGCCACAAAGTTATTCACCTTATCCTTGTGGTTGATATTCATGGATACTGGGTAGTACTTTGCTAAGAACACATCTCTCGACTGATCCCAAGTATAAATGGATTTATAGGCTAGCTCAACAAACCAAATTACGGCATAACCTGTCAGTGATAGAGGAAACACTCGCAGCCCGATGACATTCATATCCAAGTCTGGCCTACCCATGCAACTCTTACACACAAACCTGAGTTTGTCTATGTGAGCATGTGGGTCCTCTGATGGAAGTCTTGCACAAAAGCCCCTCGCGGTGAGCATCTGCATCAAGTTACTCATATCCACGAACGTGTGCCCATAGGGTAGAGGATGTAGGACAAAAGGCCTATCAGAATCAGTGATGTTCACATTGCCCGTATAGATATCTTGAGGTCATGGGGCTGGATGTTGCATCCTCAAAGCATTATACAATTGATTATCATCACGAGCTTGGTTGTGTGCCTCAACCGGTAATGGAGGTTGACGAATTGCGCCATCAACTAGATTGGCTGGGATATATTGATTTTCCATCCTTCTCAATGTGCGGTTATGTTCGGGATCAAATGGAATGAGTGGTTGTCATCAGCTCCGTGTATTTGGCATACACTAGAGCTAGACCTTAAAGAAATAAAATAAAATATAAAATTAGGAAATCGTTGACTAAATTTCAATAATGTAATTATAGTTAATCTAAAATCCAGATTCCCGGGCAGTGGCGCCAAAATTTGATACGCTCAAATTATACCTCTATAAAGAAGTATAAGCGGTCATAATCAAGTAGTGAACTCAACTAGTAGGTTTGGGTCGATCCCACGAGCAAAATGGTTTAGACTTACTTCAATTAACAATCACTTCTATTTAGCCAAGGTCTTTTCGAAAGAAATTAAGTAAAGAGGGATTTTTGATGAAACAAGTTCCTTAATCAATCTAGTTAACAAGTAAATAAAAGTAAATATTGAGTTTTTATCATGTTGTGAGACTAACTAGGGTATATGTGTTCCCCACAGGTTCATAACGTCGTATTCCTAGCAATAACAATTTTTCCCTAGTGTTTTCTATGTAAAGTGGTAAGTTAAGTATCTCAAAATCCTTGGTCCGACATCTAAAGAATTTCACCCCGTACCTTGGTCCGTCTACGTGTGTGTAAGCTGCTAACCCTTACCTTTACATCATAGTAGACATTATAATCGATGTATGACTTAGTTATTACTTCGCACCAATCGACACTAGCCTATTAGATAGTATCATACTAAATCTATGTTGATAATTATTTTCTTATTCCTACATACTTGGTCCGGCAAGTAGCAACAAAACGAGTTAAAACGCGTGCACTCGTTAAAAAAACTTCTAAGAGAAAAAATTATCAATTTATGCAAGAACCTATTTGAGAATTGATTATTTGCTAGGTATACTTTGTTAAGTAATTATAGTTCCCACAACCCTAGTTGTGGATTTAGTTACTCATGCAAGCAAGACCACAATTCATAATTTTTAATGAACAATTCATGAACTTACTTAACAATAAAAAGAAATATAGAAATTCAACTTGAAATTGCTTGAAAATTCTTCCACACGAATCCAGAAATTAATTAATTGCTAAAGTTTTAAACCAATATATCCAACATAAAATAGAACAATACCATGAGTATCTAACCCCAAAAACGTGGTTTTAATCTCTTATTCTTAGAAAACATTTTCCTAATGAAAAAGGAATTAAAATAAGGAAAGTTTGTTCGGTTGACGCTGCTTCAATAGACGAGCCCATTAACGGACCGTCAATAGAACGATAGTACGTCGACTGCCTCCGTCAGTCCATACTTAGAATTAATTTTCTTCATCGACTTATCATCTTCTCTAAATCAAACGACGGACTTATAGAACGGTCCGTTGACTCATCTACGATCCATCGATGCTCCTCTATCGCTCCACACATAGAATCTTGAAAAGTCACGTACTGGAACCTTCTACGAACAAATCGACGGTTCACCAGTACGGTATGTCGATCAATCAACGGACCATCGTTTGCTCTCGTAGTTCCACACTTAGTCAAATATACCTGATCTTCTCCCTTAGCCTGAACAGCACATCGATGGTCACCACCTACTGTAACAACCTAAAACAAACTACGGTGATCTAGAGTTTCGTGAATGTTTCATAAGTTAGTTTTGTGTTTAAATGAGTTATATTGATGATCTTAGGCAGTGGCTGATGTTTGGTGACGTTTGGAGGTCAAACGTCCAAGAATTTCCATGACGTTCAGAAGATGTGTCATAAAAAATACTTGTGTGTCCTAATGTGGCTTATTGAGTTTTACGTGTTCGGTTTAATCAAAATTGATACGGGATGTTCCTAATACCTAGAAGACTATGTATAGGGGTTAAACGTCCGGGTACGACTCCACCTTGTATCCACGAGGGGCCCTATAGAAGTACCCAAGACTTGGACCAAAATCTGCCAAAACTGTGTCAACCCACAAACCAGTCAAAATCATGTCGACCAATCGATGGCTCGTCAACTTGGTATTTCGATTGGGCCTGCAGACTGTAAATATTGTTTTCTGCAGAAAAAAACCATGATCCCTCATCAACGGTACGTCGATGCATCAACGAGACGTCGTTGACAGGCGTTTGATGGTGGTCATGCAAAAGCTTCTAGACGCGGTTGCCTTGGCTTGGGGTGTTTTGTAAATTCACCACACGTATTTTATGACCCTAGGATGATATTTTTAGAGGTTTTAAGTTATATTATATTAGTTTTAATTCATAGACCTAGACAAGACCCGTCACTTCAAATATTCAAACTCTCTCTCAAAATACAAACTCTCTCAAGTCACCATTGTGGCTAAGACTCAAGGAAGATCTAGGAGGGCTGGTTGGACGTGTTTCTTCATCAAAATTAGTGGGTTTCCTTCTCATTGAGGTATGGTATTCATTCTTAAACCCGCTTCCATTCAAGCATTCATTTCTAAAAGATTTCAAAAAGGATTTTCAAACTCTATCTTCTCCTAGTTTTGATTCTAAGCATGGGTCTTCATGTAAAAGTGTTTTAATGATTCAAATAGGTTCCTTATAGTATTAATTGATTATTTTAATGTCAAACCCCTAATGAACACATGTTTATTCATATTTCCAACTTTTACCTTAAGAAATGTGTTACATGAACATGATTGTGTAGTGTTCGAGCTTCGGTTTCCTTATGTTGTTATTATGGTTTAGCTACTACCCTAAGGGTCATATTATGATGAAATATTTAAGAATTGATTATAGGTGGTGAAATCTTGGTTAAATGGTGAGTTCTTTTTATTGTATAACTCTTATTATGAAATGTTCTTGACTGGTATGGTCCACCTTCTTGGTGGCGGTGTTTATTTGATGTATTTGGATATATTTGGTATGTACTGTGAGTATGTATTTGAATGCCTAATATGGTAAATGAAGTGATAATGAAGATGGTTCTTGTTGATATGTATTATGAAGCTTGAATTGTATGTCTTGCTTACATTATGCCTAAATGAAGTAAGTGTATATGTTGAGTATGCTAGTGTGTAAGAAATTATGAATGAAGTTGTAAGCATGTCTAGAATTCAATGTTATGAAAGTAATGATTTATGTGAAATATGTGCTCACATGTACACTCACACTCACACTCACACTTTGAGGTAATGAATGAATGAAGTTAAAAAATGTGAATAAAAAGGGGAGTTTTGGGGTGAGCACTCATTGTGAGTTGAGATGAAGTGTTAAGTAGCAACTTCACTACCTCCCAAGAGCTGTATAATGTATCTTGGAGGATGGATACCCACTGTGACTTGAGATGGAGCGTCCAAAAGTTAACCTTGACCTTTAGTAATAAATGTTGAAGACTCTGCGGGGGAGTTATGCTTAGCACCGAGAGGATTTGAAGAAGGGGTGAGTGCACATAGGTGTAGCTGTTGGAAAATCCATGTAGAAGCTAAGAGAAAGAACCCACCCTAGGCAAGTGGGGAACCCTTATCCGATAAGGTTAGTATCGGGATTCCATGTCTAGCTCTCATGGTCTATGTCCGTTAAAGCTATTCCCCCACAAAAGAATGAATGAACTAAGTCTCCTAAAAAAATGTACTACTTAGGGTATGTGGTGGTATGGGACACGATCTATCCATTGCACTAAGTAGACCTTCTGAAAGGGGAGTCTTGGTGTGTTCTATCATGGGTTGTAAAAAAAGTTAGATAACTTAAGGTCTAATGTTAAGGAAGTATGAAAGCTACGTTTTATGCGAAGAAGTTAAGAGTGACTAATGTAGAGTGCTTAATCCAAGGGAATCCTCAAGGAGCACTAAGTGGGAGTAGTAGTATGGGATGCTACTCTCAATTGCACTTAGTGTAACTTATAAGTCCTATTGGAGAAGATACTTATATGAAATACTTCTTGTATGAATGTCTTTCAAATATCTAGCCAAGTGTGAGAACTTATATTATCCGGCCGAGGTAAGCCTATGGTTGGTAGTCTTATGGATAGCTTTCGTGTGTCTTGAAGGGGGTGTATGGGTGGTTCCTTCTTGTCTCACCTTAGGGAGTCTTATGATAATTTGGTTAGGTAAACCTCACAGGAAATGAGTTCACTATGCTAGGGAGAAAACGATCATTGTGATGTTGTCACTGTTTCACTATGTTTCACTGTAATGTTTTTGGAGTTCGCTGTAAAGTGACTCCTTGTGCTAAAATTATGGAACTCTTTTATTATGTGCTAAATGATGATTCTTATACTATTTTAACTCTATAATCATGAAAGTTTTACTTATTTTGCATGAAAGCTTATTTTACTAAAATGTCCCTTTTTGCGCGTTTTTGAATATGCCATACTTAGTACATTGTTTTTGACAAAAGCCATACTTTTCTATATTAGGTATGTCCTCATATATTCGAGGCATAGTCATATTTCTTAGTTTCTATTTTAAAGAATTATTATGTATTTTCATTTAATGAAAAGAGTTGTGTCCCAAAGATATTTATGTTGTGTCTTTAAGATGGCTTGTGTAGACGAGATCAATATTTACTTTTATGAAGTATGTTTTCTTTATTAATTTATTCGTGAAAAGTTTTAATTGCGCACTACTTTTCATGTCTTATGTATTAAATGATAACTAAGGCTTGTACAAGACCTCCGAAAAGTCAAGTACGCAATTGCCGACCTTTGGGTGCTTCCTTTTTCTAGGGGGTACTTTCGGGTCATTACACCTATGAACCGTCGATTGAACGCGGGCCGTTGATGGCCTTCGTGGGTCGTCTTCTGCACTTTTTCAGGTTCCTTCTGCATTTTCAAACTGAACATCTTTCCTGTAAAACAAACACAAAAAACATGTTAAAACTACTAGAAAAAGGCTCGAGACACACACAACTCTTATGAAAAATGCATTGAAAGCACCGTGAAACCACAGTACATCATTGTGTAAGGCTATAATGGCGTATTGTACTTTATTGGCTATGTCCAAACGTTTGTACTCTTGTAGATGGTTTATATGTTAGATGAGACTTTAGACTCTTATATGATTGTCTTATTTTAAAAGAGAAGTCTATGTACACTTCATATCGAGAAGTCTAAGTATACTCAATATGTATATATGATTAGCAAGAGAGAGGTCTATGTAAACCTCAATTTATAAGAAAAGATTTAAATTTTCTACATTTTCCTTACATGTGATATGCTATTGCAAATGCTTAGGGCTTCTCTAAGTCCTCTTCAAGGACAAGGACGCCGGTTACGCCTAAGGGGTACTTTTGGTCGTAACACATATGGACCATTTGAGGGTGGTATTGCAAGTCCTTAAGAAACACTAACTATTTGCCAAGTATAATAAGTGTCACATTTGGTTGAGATCGGTGGCGTTTCTTGGTCATATTATCTCAAGTGAGGGTATATAGGTTGATCAAAAGAAAACCGAGGCGGTTAAGAAGTGGCTAAGACCATTGACTCCAACCGACATTAGAAGTTTCTTAGTTTTAGTAGGGTACTATAAGAGGATTATAGATGGGTTTGTGACCATTGCTTCTGCTATAACTACCTTGATCCAAAAGAGTTTGATATTTGACTGGTTGGAGGCATGTGAAAGAATCTTCAACATTTTGAAAGATAGGATTACCTTCGCTCCGGGTTTGACTTTACCGGAAAGTACCAAGGGTTTTGCGGTAGTTTGTGATGCATCCCGTATCACACCCCAAGAGTACACCCTAGAAGATATGGAGTTCTCGGATTGCAACATGGAGTACTTGACCTTTCGAAGGTCTTGTACAAGCCCTTTGACATCATTCATTGCATACATGTATTAAAAGTAGTGCGGTACAAAAAAAGTTTACACGAATAATATCTCTAAACATCTTTCATATAAAACCATAGGAAAATATTGAGTCTCAACATACGCCAATCTTAGACTCAAGAATACTTGGGACACAGACCATACAATCGAAATATATAAATACTTAGTCTATTACAATACTTTGAATAAAAGAAATCTAAAGATAGCTATGTCCTTGAATCAAATGAGGACATACTCCAACTTTTCTCGAAAGAGTCCTAGTTTCCAAGCTTTGCTTCAACACGCTTCTCACCTTCCACCTACAACTTTAGATATAGACAAAATGTATGAAATTAGTACAATGCATGTACTAAGTATTATATAATGCATAAAATCACGAGAAACAAACATTTATAAGAAATATGCCCTTTTATAGTAAAACATACACTTTTACAGTAGACTTTATGTCATAGTATGAAAACCCACATATCACACCAACTTCATATATAAGCCACATATCATAAGATATTATCAAGAACACATTAAAACACATAAACATGAGACACTTCTACAAAAGGTAATTCTAAGGCTCACTTGAGTGAGTTATGAAGCGAACGCCTATACAATCCCTTCATGCACACCAAAAAGATCTTTTAGACAGCCTAATATAATATTATTCCCATTTCATTAATCAAACTTCCTAACGAGAATAACTCTAAGACTCACATAAGTAAGACAACAAGAGAACGCCCATACCCTCTCAAAGCATACCTAAGCAATCCTCAAACCTACTCTAGATACTTGCCTTTTAATTAACGTACCTTCATTATGTCATTATGTTCATTAGACCCTTTAAGACACATTTAACATTTAAGGACTTTCACATAATGGTTTAGGAGAAGACCTAGGGACTCCCATAACAACAACTTCAGAGCCTAATCGTGCAATGTCTAGATAGCGTTCCATTCCACTACCTAAACCACATAGAACTTATCCAACACTAGCATGTATCTCACATGATGAGAATAGGCTATAACTAACATAGAATGTCACATCCGGGTTTACCCCCTAGACGTAACCGGCGTCGGCGTCGGCGTCCTCTTTGAGGACCAGGACTAGCCTTTTAGTCTTACATCATCACATTCCTCGATCGAAAATACGGAAGAATTAATTTTTTTTTAACTATATCTAATCATAGGTTTACATAGACCTCTACATGCACTAATAATATTAACATCGAGTATACATAGACCCATTCGTATAAGAAGATTACTTAGTCTTCTACTTTTATTTCATACACATATATAAGATATAATTAGAGTCATAAAATCCGTCTCATCTCATAAACCATCTAGAATGACAATATCAACATGAGCATAGCCCTACAACAATAAAAGTAAGCCACATATAGGCTTTATACAACTTTGTCTTCAAATGAAAAATAGAGTCAACATAAGTGTCATAATATCTAAGTAAATCCGTAGGTAGAATATCGGCATCATCCTCGGGAAAATGAGGACCTACCACTTGGATGATAAGAGTATCCAAGCCTTCTTCTCAATATCCTCGAACTAAACCTCAACGACCGGAACCTAAAGTGTTTGGGGGAAAAGGGAGAAAATGGGGTTAGTACGCCACATGTACTAAGTATGAGACCATATGCACATATAACATCAAAACATGCTAATAAGGGACATTTAGTCAAATCATGCTATTTTGCCTCTTTAAGGACTTATGCACAACCAACAAACTATACCAATCATTTAGACATGTTCAACAAGTCAAATAAACCATATGCATATTAACATACTTGAACCCATAATCTCATACGACTCCATCACCAAGTAATAACATCACAAGCATGAATAAGAGTTCATCATATAAATAGCAAAGTAAGACAACTAATCCTAATCCTCATAAATTCAACAAGTTCAATTATCAAGCAAAGCCCCATAACCTCACTTAATCAAGTAACACAACAAGAACCACATATAGTATCCTACTTCACATAACATAGTCTTCAAGTACACATGAGTTCTTGCTTTAACAATAAAAACCAATTTCATGTTCATAAGCATCATAATCATCATATAAAGCCATTTACATTTTTCATCATTTATATACATAATATTAACTTCCTAAAGCTTCTATCAAGGCAAACTAGTGCAAGGCATAGGTAGAGTCCCATACCCCTACCTAAGCTAAGTCAAACCCCTCAAGTCACTTTAGTTAGTTTATACTTCATTTCTTCATTTTATTTTAGGGAACACTTGTCTTAACTGACATAGAACACATGAGCTAAATGTTTAATCCGGTGTGACAAAACCTTACACCGATGGAAAGTGGTCTACCGGCCAAGGTAGGACCCAATATAAACATAGCTTCCTATATGGATCCATTAGCTAGTCTTCCTATGGTGGCAACATAGTTCAAGAACTAAAAGATAGGTATTCCTCTTCATACCATGTGGTAATTGGGACCTTCTCATGGGAATCCCTCCGATGAAATATCCCTAAAGAGGATAATCAACATCACATGGGCAACTATAGGGTGAACCTTTCCTATGATGAAAAAATCATCACCTCGCATTGTAAAGTTCACTCGGTGCTAAGCTAAGTCCCTTTATTGAAATGTCCTTAAAACATTGTCACGACCCGAATGCACCCCCTAGAAGTTAGGGAAAACTTTCAAATCGTGACCGGGCGTACTTGACCCCTTTGGGGTCTCGTACAAGCCCTCTAACTAGCATTCATAACATAAAGCATGAAGAGTAGTGCGGAATTTAAAACTTTTCACGATAATAATAATAAAAGGAGTCTTTTCATAAATACTAAGAAATCTTATCGTAACAAGCCAACTTAAAGACACAACTTGGAATCTTAGGGACACGGCCCTTTACGATAAAAGTAAATACATTTTTAAGTATTAATAAAGAAACTAAGAAACATAAAACTATGTCCTCAAATATATGAGGACATACCAAATTCTTGAGAGATAAAGTTCCCAAGCTTCGACTCCGATCCTCCCAAAAGGGCTTCAAACCTATACTCATAAGGTATAAAAAGTATGGGGTTAGTACAACAATGTACTAAGTATGGCATATGCAAAAACATGCAAAAAGGGACATTTTAGTAAAGATAACTTTTTATGCAATTCAAATATAACCTTCATGAATCTAGAAGCAAACCCACATAAGAATCAACAATTAACACTTTATGGCTATCTTACCAAACTTAAAGTAAACAAAAGGAACATTTCAATTAACTTTGCTAAACTTGCAATAAAATTGAATAAAGCATCATAGTGAACATTTTGAATTCTTACAATGAAGACCTTACAGTGAATTGCACGGTCCAAGTCATATGAACCCTTTTCCTTTGAAGTTGCCCTAACCCAAGGTTATCCTAAGATTCCCTAAGGTGAGCCAAGAAGGGACTCTCATTACACCTCCCTTCAAAGCACACCAAAGAGATCCTTAAAACTACCTAATCTTAGGCTTACTTCGTTAGAAATCAAATCCACGCCCTTGGCTAACATATGCAAAACACTCATGGAAATATAGGTCATACCAAGTGCAATGTGAGAGTAGCATCCCATACTACCACTCCCACTTAGTACTCCTAATGGATTCCATTTACTCAAGTACTCCACAATAATCCTCCATAACACTACACCATAGTACTCATTCACACGGATTAAATGAAGGTACTCTTCTCCCATAGTAGGTATAGGTCACACCAAGTGCAATGTGAGAATAGCATCCCATACTACTACTCCCACTCAATGCTCCTACTCGGTAACTAATGTGGATTGAGCACTTCACGACATACATACACAATTTCAACAATACACAAGATAATTAGTTTCAAATAAATTCTTTTGTGGGAGTTAGCTTAACCGACAAAGACCATGAGAGCTAGGCATGGAATCCCGATATTAACCCCTATCGGATGAGGGATCCTTACTTGTCTAGTGTAAGGTCATGCTTCTTAGTGTTTACATGGCTTTTCCAATAGCTACACCTATGCGGGCACATAGTTAAGGGATAAGGAGATTGTTACTAAGTAACTCACTCTCTACTAACGAGGAGTACTCATCTCAAGAGGTACTTTGGATTACAACATCTCAACTAACGAAGTGCCATCCACCTCCCCTTCATATCCTCTCGGTGCTAGGCATAACTCCACACGGATTTCTCAACATAATAGTCTATCTTAGAAATCTCACTAGGAAATGGAGAGGTTGTTACTAGATACTACATCTCAACTCACGAAGTGTGTCCACCTCAAGATTTCCCCTTTTTGCTCAACTTGACATAATACAAATCTTAAAAGAGTGTGTGTGTACATGTCACACCTTGCATATAAGCATCATTTCATTATCATCAAGTTCTACTCATACTTTAACCTTGATTCATCAAGCTACACACTCTACATACTTCTCATAATCATATACTTCATTTAGACATAAACTAGGTCAAACATGCAATTAAAGCTACATCAAACACAACACAAGACCCATTTCCAATATATATATCTTCATTTCACATATTAGACCTTCAATATCACATACTCAAACCATACTAAGTAACATCAAGTTCATCAATTAGCACCGCCACCCATAAGGTGGACCATACCACTCAAATAGCAATTCATAATAAGAATTATACAATGAGAGCAACTCATCAACAAATCAAACCATCATTACCCATAAGAAATTTATCAATATTTCACCATATTAAGGCCCTTAGGGCAGTAGCTACACCAACACGACAAATACAAGAAGACCCAAGTTCATACCCTACTCAAATCATGCTCACATAACCCATTTTCAAGTCAAAAATTGAAGTATGCATAAACAAGAGTTTCATGGAGTTTTAACATCAAAATAATCTATTCAAACCAAGATAAATACATTTAAACCATTAGAACTTAGTTACAAGAAGACCCATAATAGAAATCAAAGTTTAGAATAAGTTGAGTTTAAAACCCCTTTTTGAAAACCATTTTGGAAGTTGGCTTCTTGAATGGAAAGGTCTTCAAGAATGGATACCATACCTTTATGAGAAAGAAACCCACGAATTTGATGAAGAAACAAGTCCCAATCCGTCCTCCTATCCTTCCTTGACTTCTAGCTTCCAAGAGAGTTGAGAGAGTTTTCTTGAGAGAAAGAGAGAGTTGGATCTTGAAGTGAGAGGGTCTTGTCTAGGTCTAGGGTTTAAAACTAATTTAATATGACCTAAAAACACCAAAATTATACACCTAGGGTCTTATAAGACTTGGGGTGTATTTAGATAAAACACCCAAGTTGGCAGCCTTAAGTCGTGCACTGGCAGGCCTCGTTGACGAGACCTCCTCGACGGACCGTCACGTTCACCACGGGCCGTCATGGAGTCTCGTCGAGGAACACTTGGCTCCAACTGGAGCCTGTCCAAGTTCCACTCTCTGTCACTCGCGACGCCCTGGATCGACGGACCGTCCTGAGTGCAACGGACCATCGCCATGGTCGTCATGAGCCACTGATGGGCAGACTTTGCCCAAGTCTTGGGCCCTTCATCTAGGGTCCCTTGTGGGTCCTAGGTGGGGTCATGCCCGGACGTCAAACCCCTAAACTAAGTTGTCTAGGTCTAAGGAACATCCGACGCATGTTTCAAGTAAAACGAACACATAAAACTCATCCAAACTCGCCAAGACATACAAGTACATTCTAAGGCATACCATCCGAACGTCATGGACGTTTTTGGTCGATTGAACTCCAAACTTAACCAAACTTTGCACACTGCCTAAGGACACCAAACTAACTCCGTTTAACTTAAAATTAACACAAGAAACAATCATGAGGCTCTAGTTCACCTTAGTTCATTTTGGGGCGTTATAAACGTCATTAACAATCATAACTTAATTTAGCTCATAAGGTCTAGCCCTTGTATAATAATAATCATTATAGCTCCATAAGAATTGCATGAGTAATTTTCCTTTCATCACAATTCATATAAGTGAGGTTGACACTTTACATATCACATCATAATAGGGCACGTTGATACACATCACCATCCTTATAACATGTACACCCTAAGCAACCTCACAACAAAAGTATAAGACATTTGAATTCAATCATCATACCATCTATCAACCCTAAGTAAGGCATACTCCAATACAACATCATGAATTGATCACAATCAACCACAATTTGAAGTAAGGAATAGGATCTACAAGACTTACCAAGCCTCCTCCATAGTTCATCATAAGGGCCTTACCATCAACCCAAAACTCAACCCAATTAGGTCATCACATCAATATAATTCAATAATCAACATGATAATAAAGTTAGAAGAGTTACTACACCACAATTCAATACTAAAAGAAAGCTTTGAAACATGATATCTAGGTGTATTCTCTTAACCTAGATTACTGCTCACGAACTAGCATGAAAGACTACAATCATCACAACATGTTTATGATCACTGTAATAACAATAATTAACGATGATTTAACCAATAATAAAGTCAATTGAATCAACCCCAACATAATTCACATCAAAATCAAACCTACGGTTAAGGGTTAAGGGTCACATTCTACAATTTAGACCAAACCATCTAAATTCATCATAATAAAGTTAAAATACATTATAATCTACTAATTATACCCTAACAAAACTATAAACAACTCAATTCATAACATCAATTTCGTAATTGAATGAAACCCATATGAAAATTCAACTTTTTGGAAAACCTTTGAAGGAACCCTTTGAGGAAGAAGTCTCAAAGGTTATGAGATCTCATACCTTAACGTTTTGACAAGAATTTGAAGATGAATTCGTCCCTTTCCATCCCACAAATACCTTCTTTAGATAATTCTTCAATGGTGTCTTCCAATAGAGAGAGAAAGAAGAGAGAAGAAAGAGAGTTTGTATTTTAGAGTTGTGTTAGACTAATGAGGGTTGGGAATATTTATATTGGGTCTTAAATCAGCTTAATTAAAATACCTTAACCCCTAATTAAACCACCTAAACCTCTAACTATTAATTGAAACCATCTTAAATTAGACAGCAAACTCGACCCTCACAGACGAGACCCCGAACGACAGGCCGTCTGTGAGTCCACGGGCTCTACCCCTCTCGTGCTGCACTCCGTCGTTGAGTTCAGAGATTGTGCAGGCAAGGGGCTTCATAAACATGGCTAAGTATGGGACAACGGTGGCATCGATGCCCCGTTTTACCAAACACGGCCCGTCTTCTTTGCCATTGATTGCACACTGCCACACAATGTTGTTTCTAACACTAGGGTCCTCCTCAAGGTCCCTTGGTTGGTCCTTGGGGAGTCGTACCCGGACGTTTTAACCATGAAACATCCCTAACACGTGTTACACATACTTTTACCAGATTTCGTTTAATTCCGACTCTTAAAAACTAGTCAAATAGGTCAAGGCACACTAGCACCTCTTTGAACCAACTTTTGGACGTCATGAACGTTCTTGGACATTTTGGTTTCCTAACTTCATAAATGACCTATAGTCATCAAAATGGACTTAGAAACAGTACTTAGATTTCCATGACACCTAGGTTAGGCTTTACGACACGTCTTGAGATTTTGAAATGTTACACTATCCCCCCTTAGGAACATTCATCCCCAAATAACACTAAATACTCTTTGTAGGAAGGAATGGACTCAAGACTAGCAGCTCAACCAACCAACAATGCAACATAACACAAATCATTTCAATCAAGGCAATTTAAAACTTCAATTACCAAATATGAGACTCAACATCATTTTATGAGGTACATCCTTCTCACAGCAACCAAATGAGCTCAACATGTCACACATCAGTCAATTAGAATCAAGTTCAACTTATCAACATGATACACAACATTTCATAAGGACTCAATATGTCAAAATGCAAAACATGACTCAAAACAAGCCAAAACAAAATTTAAATTTTTTAAGGCAAACCACTATAGCTCACTGTGCACTTCACTGTGCATATTTCAAAAATGCAACTTTTGTATATCCTCACCCAAAAATCAATGAACTTAAATTTCTAATCATATATACATTATTAAAAAGGATGACTAACCTCAATTATCAAAAATATGAGGGTAACAGGACTTCATGTCGGCCTCGGCCTCCCATGTTGCACCCTCAACTAAGTGATTTCTACATAACACTTTTACGGATACTACCTCTTTGTTCCTCAACCTTTATACTTGCCTATCAAGAATTTGAACCGGAACCTCCTCATAAGAGAGGTTTTCCTTGACACCAAGACCTTCAATCGGAAGAATAGAGTCGGGATCACCGATACACTTCTTAAGCATAGAAACATGAAAAACTGGATGAACCGAAGCCAAATCATTAGGGAGCTTCAATTTATAGGCAACCTTACCAATCTTTTGCAAGATTTCAAAAGGACCCATATAACGAGGACTCAGCTTCCCTATCTTGCCAAATCTAACCACTACCTTCATAGGTGAAATTTTCAAGTACACCTTATCACCTTCCTCAAACTCCAAATCCCTTCTCCTATTGCCGGCATAGGACTTTTGCCTACTATGGGATGTTTGCAACCGGTTTCTTATGATATGAACTTTCTCCAAAGTCTTATAAATAAAATCGGGACCAAGAAGCAGAGGCTCACCCACTTCAAACCACCCTATAGGAGACCTACACCTCCTACCATACAAAGCCTCATAGGGAGACAAGGAGATGGATGAATGAAAGCTATTATTATAAGCAAACTCCACCAAAGGTAAGTGTTTATCCCAATTCCCTTTAAAATCAATAATGCAAGCCCTAATCATATCCTCAAGAATTTGAATAGTGCGTTCCGCTTGACCATACGTTTGGGGATGAAAAGCGGTACTCAATTTCACTTTAATACCTAAACCTTCTTGGAATGACCTCCAAAACCTAGATGTGAATTGTGCACCCCGATTCGATATGATGGATAATGGAATACCATGGCGAAACACAATCACATCTATTAATATCTTTGCATAATCTTCCGCCGAAAAAGTGGACTTGATGGGAATGAAATGAGGGGACTTAGTCAATCTATCAACAATCACCAATATAGAATCATATGACCTTTGAGTCTGAGGCAAACCCACTACAAAGTCCATATTAATGTCCTCTCATTTCCAAGTAGGAATTTGGATTTCTTCTAGTAAGCCACCCGACTTTTAACGTTCGGCCTTTACTTGTTGGCAATTTTGACACTTAGCAACAAACTCCGCTATGTCCCTTTTCAAACCTTCCCACCAATAAATCTCCCTTAGGTCATGGTACATCTTAGTCGAACCCGGATATATGGAGTAGCGAGACCCATGGTCTTCTTCAAGGATCTGATCCCTCAACCCATCTACATCGGGAACACACAATCTCTCTTGGTACCTCAACACTCCATCCCCCCCTAAGGAGAAAGACTCATTCAACTTGCCGAGAACCGATTCTTTCAACTCCATCATAGTTGATCAAGGTGTTGCTTGGACTTCACCTCAACCACCAATGATGACTCGGAGCTATGATGAACCGTAGCACCACCATTAGGAGAACTTTCCAATCGCACACCTAACCTAGCCAACCTATGAACATCTTTCACTAGGTTTCTTTTGGCTTCATCTATGTGTGACACACTACACATAGTCATACGACTTAGAGCATCCGCAACCACATTGGCTTTGCCGGGGTGATATAGAACACTCATATCATAATCTTTCAACAATTCTAACGACCTTCTTTGTCGGAGATTCAACTCCTTTTGAGTAAACACATATTGGAGACTTTTATGATCGATGAAAACATCAACATGAATAACATACAAGTAATGCCTCCATATTTTCAAAGCAAACACCATGGCCGCTAACTCAAAGTCATGGGTGGGATAGTTTCTCTCATGCACCTTAAGTTGCCTCGAAGCATAGGCAATCACCTTTCTATGTTGCATAAGCACACACCCCAAACCTACACGAGATGCATCACAATACACAACAAACCCCTTTGAACCCTCCGGTAAGTTCAACACCGGATCGGAAGTAAGCCTCTCTTTCAACAATTGGAAACTTTTCTCACAAGCCTCCGACCACTCAAACTTTTTACACTTTTGAGTCAATGTAGTCAAAGAAGATGCAATGGATGCAAAGCCATCCACAAACCACCGATAGTAACCCGCTAGACCCAAGAAACTCCTAATGTCGGTTTGAGTCAATGGCTTAGGCCAATTTTTCACCGCATCAGTCTTCCTTGGGTCTACCTCAACTCCCTCACTATAGATGATATGCCCAAGAAACGCCACGGACCTTAACCAAAACTCACATTTATTATATTTGGCAAATAATTGGTGTTCTTTAAGGGTTTGCAATACCACTCTCAAATAACCCATGTGATCACCCTCATTCTTTGAATATACCAAGATGTCATCAATAAACACAATAACAAATGAATCTAGGTAACTTTGAAACACCCTATTCATTTGGTCCATAAACGCCGCCGAAGCATTAGTTAGACCAAAATACATTACCAAGAGCTCATATTGCCCATACCTAGTCCGAAAGGCCGTCTTTGGAACATCCTCACCTCTCGCCCTAAGTTGGTGATACCCTTACCTTAAATCTATCTATGAAAAGTAGCTCGCCCCTTGGAGTTGATCAAACAAATCGTCAATCCGAGGGAGAGGATACTTATTCTTTATAGTAACCTTGTTGAGTTGGTGGTAGTCAATAAACATTCTCAAGGACCCATCTTTCTTTTTGACAAATAACACCAGGGCACCCCACGGAGAAATTCTAGGCCTTATACAGCCTTTGTCAAGCAAATACTTGAGTTGGGCCTTCAACTCGTTCAACTCGGTCGGAGCCATCCGATATGGATGGATTGAAATGGGATTCGTTTCCGGTAGCAAATCGATACCGAAATCATTTTCTCGTTCGGGAGGAATACCGGGAAGGTCATTTAGAAAGACCTACGGAAATTCACTCTCAACAAGGACCGACTCAATAGGAGGAAATTTGGAATCCAAATCTTGGACTCTTACTATGTGATAAAGACCACCCTTTGAGATCATTTTACATGCTTTTAGACAAGATATGATGTGACCCCTAAGAATAGAATTCCCACCCTTCCACTCAACAACGGGTTCATTTGGGAAATTAAACCTCACAACTCTAGTCCTACGATCAATAGTAGCGAAACTAGCATGTAACCAATCCATACCCAAAATGATGTCAAAATCAAGCATATCTAATTCAACTAGATCCACATTAGAAACTCTACTGGTCAAGGTGATAGTACAATTTTGATAGACTCTTTTTGCAACAATTGACTCACCCACCAGAGTAGACACTAAGAAAGGTTCATGCAAGACATAGGGTAAAGTATTAAACTTTTTAGCTACTAAGGGAGTAACAAAAGACAAAGTAGCACCTGGATCAAGCAAAGCATACAGATCAATAGTAATGATTTGTAACATACCGGTCACCACGTCGGGAGAGGTTTCTTGATCACCCTTACTGTGAAGAGCATAGAAACGGTTCTTCTTTGGTGCATCACATGCCCCACTTGCTTGGGTTTGATCATTATTGCCTCGGTTCTTTATGTTAGGGCAGTCCCTAACCTTCTGGCCACTCTTCCCACAACTATAGCAATTTCCCGTCCCCAACAAGCATTCACCATAATGTTTTTTTCCATATTTGGCACACATAGGCTTCTCATTAGATGAACTCCCACTCTTCCCTTTTTGGACTCTCGGCTTAGGGACCTTTTCATCCCTAGTCTTAGGAAATTTGGATGGAACTTTATTTGAGAACCTCTTCTTGAATCTAGGGTTGTCTTGAATCTCAAGCCTATCTTTGTAGCTCCACCCTCAAAACTCTTAGATCTAGTCTCCTCCTCCCTCCTAGCATAAACCATAAGACAGGAAATATTCATATTATCATGAAGCATCTCTGAATGGCATTCTTCTTGCAAGGCATCTGATACACCCATCACAAAGCGACTCATCTCGTCTCTAGGATCGGAGACGAAGGAAGGAGCATATTTGGACAATTGAATGAACTTCAAAAAGTAGTCATGAACACTCATACCTCCTTGGCGGAGGTTGATGAATTCCACCACTTTAGCCTACCTAGGAAAAAACCGGTCAAGAAATGCATTCTTAAATATCTCCCAAGTCACCGACCCATCCCTAAGCGGCCTATTATCTCTCCATTGCACATACCAAGTTTAAGCCACATCCTTGAGTTGGTATGTGGCCAACTCGGCCTTCTCATTTGTAGACAACCCCATAGCAAATAGTATCTTGTAGACCTCAACAATGAATTCTTGGAGGTCTTCATCAACCTTAGACCCATAGAATATAGGAGGATTTATCCGAGCAAAATCCCTAAGTCGGGAATCCATAGTAGAAACTTGTTGGGGAACCCTATGTGCAACCTCCCAATTGGCTTGAGCCGTTATACCTTGGGCATGAACCATTGCGGCTTGGGCCAATTGGATAAGGGCAGCCCGTATGTCTTCATCCGACAAAGGTGGAGGATTTTTTGGCGCTTGATCATCAACAACATTCTCTTCAAGGGGAGGAACTTCATCACCACGGGAGGAACTCCCGCATTAGCAATGTCCTCCTCAAGCTTCCTAGCTGCATTCCTCTGAGTATTTATTTCCTATAACCAAAATACACGGTTTAGGTGAAATCATATAATAAGTACACTCTAAAGGCACGATAGTGGATTTCTAAGAAAAAGAGTGATTCCTAAGCATCACATAGATTCCTACTCATAAGTGTGGTGCGCTTCACAATTATGAATACAATCCTACATAGACGTGGTCGAGAGACACATCAACATCAAAGATATTTAACTTCATTCTCTGATACCAAGTTTGTCACACCCGGGTTTACCCCCTAGACGTAACCAGTGTCGTCGTCCTCTTTGAGGACTAGGACTAGCCTCTTAGTCTTACATCATCACATTCATCGATCGAAAATATGGAAGAATTTAAAACTTTTTAACTATATCTAATCGGAGGTTTGCATAGACCTCTACATACACATAATAATATTAATATCGAGTATACATAGACCCATTCGTATAAGAAGATTACTTGGTCTTCTACTTTTATTTCATACACATATATAAGATATAATTAGAGTTATAAAATCCGTCTCATCTCATAAACCATCTAGAATGACAATATCAACATGGGCATAGACCTACAACAATAAAAGTAAGCCACATATAGGCTTTATACAACTTTCTCTTCAAATGAAAAATAGAGTCAACATAAGTGTCATAATATCTAAGTAATCCATAGTAGAATATCGGATTCATCCTCGGGAAAATGAGGACCTACCACTTGGATGATAAGAGTATCCAAGCCTTCTTCTCAATCGCCTCGAACTAAACCTCAATGACCGGACCTAAAGTGTTTAGGAAAAAAGGGATAAAATGGTATTACTATGCCACATGTAATAAGTATGAGACCATATGCACATATAACATCAAAATATGCTAAAAAGGGACATTTAGTGAAATCATGCTATTTCGCCTCTTTAAGGACTTATGCACAACCAACAAACTATACCAATCATTTAGACATGTTCAATAAGTACAATAAACCATATGCATATTAACATACTTGAACCTATAATCTCATACGACTCCATCACCAAGTAATAACGTCACAAGCATGAATAAGAGTTCATCATATAAATAGCTAAGTAAGAAACCTAATCATAATCCTCATAAAGTCAACAAGTGCAATGATCAAGAAAAGCCTCATAACCTCACTTAATCAAGTAACACCACAGGAACCACAAATAGTATCCTACTTCACATAACATAGTCTTCAAGTACACATGAGTTCTTACTTTAACAATAAAAACCAATTTCATGTTCATAAGGATCATAATCATCATATAAAGCCATTTACATTTATCATCATTTATATATATAATATTAACTTCCTAAAGCTTCTATCAAGGCAAACTAGTGCAAGGAATAGGTAGAGTCTCATACCCCTACCTAAGCTAATTCAAACCCCTCAAGTCACTTTAGTTAGTTTATATTATATTTCTTCGTTTTAGTTTAGGGGTCACTTGACTTAACTGACAAAGACAACATGAGCTAAATGTGGAATCCGGTGTGACAAAACCTTACACAGATGGAAGGTGGTCTACCGTCCAAGGTAGGACCCAATATAAACATAGCTTCCTATACAGATCCATTAGCTAGTCTTCCTATGGTTGCAACATAGTTCAAGAACTAAGAGATACGTATTCCCTCTTCATATCATGTGGTAATTGGTCCTCTTCTCATGGGAATCCCTCGGATGAAATATCCCTAAAGAGGATAATCAACATCACATGGGCAACTATAGGGTGAACCTTTCCTCTTTTGAAAAAGTCATCACCTCCTATTCTCAAGTTCCCTCGGTGCTAAGCTAAGTCCCTATATTGAAATGTCCTTAAAACCTCATTAACAATCATAACTTAATTTAGGTCATAGGGTCTAGCCCTTGTATAATCATTATCATTATAGCTCAATAAGAATTGCATGAGTAATAGTCCTTTCATAACAATTCATATAAGTGAGGTTTACACTTTACATATCACATCATAATAGGGCACATTGATACACATCACCATTCTTATAAATGTACACCCTAAGAAACCTCACAATCAAAGTATAAGACATTTCAATTCAATCCTCATACCATCCTATCAACCATAAGTAAGGCATACTCTAATACAACATCATGAATTGATCACAATAAACCACAATTTGAAGTAAGGAATAGGATCTACAAGACTTACCAAGCCTCCTCCATAGTTCATCATATGGGCTTTACCATCAACCAACAACTCAACCCAATTAGGTCATAACATCAATATAATTCAATAATCAACATGATAATAATGTTAGAAGAGTCACTACACCACTATAAAATACTAAACCAAAGCTTTGAAACATGATATCTTGGTCTATTCTCTTAACCTAGATTACTACCCAAGAACTAGCATGATAGACTACAATTCATCACAACATGTTTATTATGAGTGTAATAACAATAACTAAGGATGATTTAACCAATAATGAAGTCAATTGAATCAACTCCAACATAATTCACATCAAAATCAAACCTAGGGTTAAGGGTTAAGGGCCACATTCTACAATTTAGACCAAACCATCTCACTTCACCATATATATGATAATCTACTTATTATACCCCAAAAAAATTATAAACCACTCAATTCATAACATCAATTTCGTAATTGAATGAAACCCATATGAAAACTCAACTTTTTGGAAAACCTTTGAAGGAACCCTTTGAGGAAAGAAGTCTCAAAGGTGAAGAGATCCCATACCTTAACGTTTTGACAAGAATTTGAAGATGAATTCGTCCATTTCCACCCCCCAAATCCCTTCCTTAGCTAAGTCTTCAATGGTGTCTTCCAATAGAGAGAGAAAGAAGAGAGAAGAAAGAGAGTTTGTATTTTAGAGTTGTGTTATACTAATGAGGGTTGGGAGTATTAATATTGGGTCTTAGATCAACTTAATTAAACTCCGTTAACCCCTAATTAAACAAACTAACAATCTAACTAATTAAATGAAACCATCTTAAATTAGACAGCAAACTTGACCCTCACAGACGAGACCCCGAACGATGGGCTGTCTGTGAGTCGACGGGCTTTACCCCTCTCGTCATGCACTCCATCGTTGAGTTCAGATACTGTGCAGGCTAGGGGATTCCTCAACATGGCTAAGTATGTGACAACGGAGGCATCGACGCCCCATTTGTCCACACACGGCCCGTCTCCTTTGCCGTCGATTGCACACTGCCAGGCTGTGTTGCTTCTAGCACTAGGGTCCTCCTCAAGGGCCCTTGGTTGGTCCTTGGGGAGTCTTACCCGGACGTTTCAACCCTGAAATATCCCTAACACGTGTTACACATACTTTTACTATATTTTGTTTAATTCCAACTCTTAAAAACTAGTTAAATAGGTCAAGGCACACCAACACCTCTTTGAACCAACTTTTGGAAGTCATGAACGTTCTTGGACATTTTGGTTTCCTAACTTCCTAAATGACCTATAGTCATCAAAATGGACTTAGAAATAGTACTTAGACTTCATGACACCTAGGTTAGGCTTTACGCCACATCGTGAGATTTCAAAATGTTACATAGACCATACTATCTAGGCATGGAATCTCCACCCTACTCCGATGGAGGGTGCTCTACTTGCCAATGGTAGAACTAGGACACAACCCATGTAGGCACATGGTTATGGAATATGAAGGATTTCTTTGTTTTCTACTGTAATTTTATATAGAGAAACTCCCCAAGCCATACTCACTCGGTGGTAGCCTTTGCTCTCATAGAGTAATTCACATAAAGGAGTATATGAAGAGCTTCCTTATGTAGTTCACCACCAAATCATAACACCTTACCAAAGAGGTCCCTTAGGATTGCCTTAAATTGGATAAGAGGATAGCTAAATGACTTTCTTAAGGATGATTTCATGTCGTTCCAGCCCATAAACCTTAAGTCCATCATTCACACAAGAAGGATACCATTACGACTTTCAACTTCAAGGATATCATAACCTTCATTCTAAAATGATTTACATAAATGACCATCTTTGATATGTTCAAGGTCACATGTCAATAGCACATACAAGACTAAGGAGCTTTTGCTTACTAAGTAAAGGATCCATATTCACTACGTGTATCAAGTAAGGGACATAAGCCTACCAAAACAAGACACAAATATGCTTTACCTTGTCATATATAGCATATCATTCAAGAAGAACATAGGGACAACTAGATAGACTTGCAAGTCGCCCTACACACTTTTATAGAGTCTTCAATATATAAACCATCACAAGTCTCATATAATTCATCAAGAAGCATCATACTTCAATATCAAGTAATAAACATAAGAACTTCACTATAGCCTACTAGAGAAACATAGGAGCACGCATGCCTAGATATCACATATACACTTAAGTCATCAAGACCTTCAAAATACTCACATAATCAAGTTATAAAATTATAATATCATAATACATAATGTAATGCCAACGAGGCCACACTGTTTCACAATTCATAAAGTAATGCCGACGAGGCCACATAATTCACAAGTATAACACATAATCACCGCCACCATAAGTGGACCATACCAATCATCATCATAATTCAAGACTTATAAAATACAATATCGAAAGAGTTAGGAAAAAATACCACCAATCCAATCTCACAATTTCAATCCATAGCCAAATCACCCAACACAATACTCAAAGGCTCTTAGCCATAGCCATGATCACCAATTAAATCCAATAATCTCAATTTACAATGACTTCAAAGCAATAAAATACCAATTAATCAATTTATGACATCCTACATATGATTCTAACATAATTCTTTCATAATTCAATAGCCCAAATAAAACTACACAAGAATTCAATTGTATAGAGACATGATCAGTTCACCCATAATATAGTCAAAATGTGGTATTCATGGTTTGCATGGGTTCATTAAGATATTAGGTTAAAATCATCACACTAACATCAATTCAATCATAATACAATGATTCGAAACGTTTTATGCAAGAACCCATGGCTAAATATCAAGTAAGAAGTTCATCTTTTGAGAAAGTCTTGGAAAACCACTTTGAAGATTGGCTCCTTGAAAACAAGAGATTCAAGGAATAAAAACATACCTTAATTGATGCTAGACCACGAACTTTGAGAAAAATTGATGGATAAATTAGTCTTCAAGCTCCAATATCCCATCAAGCTTCAACGGTGTTCTAGAGAGTTCCTTAGAGGTTTTGGGGTTTTGATTTTTAATAATGACTTGAATAGGGGTTCTAGAATTATAAAGCTACTTAAAATACCTAAAATGACCTTACTAAACCATCCAAAAACTTTTAGGAAGGCTAGGCGAAAAACCCATATTGCCCTTGGGCCGGCCGAGACAGCTACAAGAAATTGAAGGTGCCAATCAACGGCCATCACTGACGCACCGTAGCCCAACCAACGGAACGTCCTGTTGTTCCGTGGTTTAGGTCAGAGACTTGATAAATGGGAGTACAAGCTCCCACGCCTAAGTGTCAACCTACGGGACGTCGACCAGCCTACTGGGCCTCAACCAGCCAACTGGGCGTCGACTAGCCTACTGGGCGTCGATTGCCATCCGTAGCTGAGGCTGGTTTTGACAGATTTTGGCTCACACATGGGTCCTCCACAAGGACCTCTTGGTTGGTCCTTGGGGAGTTTTTATCGGACATTTCCAACGCGAATATACTCATACACATGTAAAGGATCTCTCACATCAATTTCACAAAAAACGAACACGTTTCAAGGCAAACCTTTCGAACGTCATGGACGTTCTTGGATGTTTGACCTCCAAACATCACCAAACTTTAAAAACTTCCTTCTAACATCATTATAACCCATTTTAGGACTTCCAAACATCAAAACAAAAGTGTTAGGCTCTAGTTTCACCTAAGTCATTTTAGAGGTGTTACATTCGTCCTCGAATGACACTTGCTTCATTTTAAACATTAACAAGAGACAAGAAACT
Organism: Solanum sitiens; assembly: GCA_016801875.1. Classification (NCBI taxonomy): domain Eukaryota; kingdom Viridiplantae; phylum Streptophyta; class Magnoliopsida; order Solanales; family Solanaceae; genus Solanum; species Solanum sitiens. The sequence continues at coordinate 133,972 of JABWTJ010000728.1, forward strand.
CAATACTAGTAGCACATAACCATACCACATTATAAAAAATACACACATTTAGGAGGAACACCAATTTCACATACTTAAGAGACTCAAAACACAAGAAAATAGAAATTAATCTATGACTCATCATGCAATTAAGACTAACATTCGGCATTCCAAATATGAGGAACACCTTCTCCATATATTATCATGATCATATACATAAATACTAAACACACTACAACCATTTTCAACAAAAGAACAATTTATTCATTTTTCCAAAAACTTCATTGTGAACACCAAACAGTATAGTGAATCGTGCCCAAATTTCAAAAAAGGCAACTCTTAATAAATTTATGATGGAAACATAACAATATGATAGATAAGACCATATAAACTCAATTAACAACATATTTGTACCTTCATAAGATGCACAATGCAAGGAATGAATTAAATCCAATTTCAACAAGACTCCTAAACAAAATGCAACATTCTATCTCTCAATCTTTAATGGAATAGGAGAGAAGAGACACAAAGCAAAACTCCACTACTCACCATACTCCCCCACTTGGAAGGAACTCATAAAACTAAATAGAGAACAAGTAATTACAAACTTTATCATCATCCGGCTTTGATCCTTTTGCACGGAGATCATAAAAGTTATTCCTCCTTGGAACATCACCTACCAGAGAACTAGGAGGATCTTGCTTGCCCTCTTTACTCTAGTTGAAATACTAGGACAATCCGTCACCTTATGTCGATCCTTACCACATCCAAAGCAATATACGGTACCAACTAGGCATTTCCCATAGTGTTTGTTCCCACAAGTAACACAAGTAGGCTTACCATTATTAGAACCACTACCCTTCTTAAGTTTGACCTTAGGATCACTAGTTCCATTATGATTTGGATCCTTCTTCTTAAACCTAGATTTGTTTTGATCATTGGATCCACTCCTCTTCAAATTCCTTCAGATCCTACAAAGTATGGACTGTTCAATGTATTGAGCATACACCATAATCCTTGACAGGTTCATATCATTGTGAATCATGGCTGTACAACACTCTTTTTTCACAAGGTCGGCAACACCCGTCACAAACCTACTCATCTCATCCCTATGGTTAGACACCAAGGATGGACCATACCTAGACAACATGGTAAACTTCAAGGAATACTCCTCATAACTCATACTACCTTGCTTAAGGTTAATCAACTCCTCAACCTTCACCTCCCTCCTCTTACGGGGAAAGAACTTTCCTAAGAAAGCGTCCTTAAACCCCTCCCACTCTATATGTGAAACCTCTAAAGCGACTTAGGTGAATCTGGAGCCTAAAATTGTTGTAATGAGGGTATAAGGTCCTAAAATTGATTATAATGTGGTATTGAGCCAGTGTCTAAGAGTCTAGTAGAATTTGAAGTCAAACGTCAAGAGACGACTAAGATGTTTGACGACTAGTCACCTATGTGCCACATATGTGTTTATGTGCTTATATATGTTTTTTATGAGCTTATCAGGTCCTTATATGAGTTATAATATTATATATAGGCATTTTTTGACGTTTCATGAAGTTGGGAGGTCAAACGGCCAAGAACATCCATGACGTTTGAAATGTTTGCCTTGAAACGACCTTGTGTGTCTTCGCATGTTTCGTCGAGTTTTATATGTTTGTTTTGGATGAAATTGATATGGGAGGTCCTAAAATTTTATACAATTATGTTAGTGTTGGAAACGTCCGGGTGAATGTCCCCAAGGACAAACCAAGGGTTCTTGAGGAAGGACCCTTCAAAGATCCAAAGGCTGTCATGACCAGCCCCAATCGACTGAGGAGATCGACGGCCTCTAGGCTGGTCAACGCCCCGTCGATGGGAGGAGTTTGTCAATATTTAGCATAGGTTTATCAAGCTCCCAAATTCCAGTCTCATTCCCAAACGATGGCCAACCAGGATGGTCCATTTGTGGACAAATCGTCCGTTGGTTTGCAAGTCGTCAATGGGTCTATCACCTGCGCAGCTTCACTATTAAGTGAAGGGGTGAATTGGTAAATTCAAACCATGTCTAAATAATAGTTTGGGCTGTTACTAAGGGGTAATTTAGGTATTTTAAGTGGATATATAAGTCCTGAAATTCTCTACAACTCCATTGGAGCTAAAACTCAATGTAGAGCTTGGATTGGAGATTTGATTGGCGATTCTTTATCAATTTGGTAGATTTACTTCATTAAGGTATGTACTATTCATCCTTGAAACTCTATTCATCAAAGAGTCAATTTTAATGTGATTTTTTGAAGTCTTCTAAAGATGAAGTGGTCCAATTTCATGATCTAGCAATGGGTTATTGCATAAAACGTTTTATATCATTGATTTGTGATTGAATTGATGTTAATTAGGTGATTCTAACCTAAAATATACAAGAAACCATGCAAAACATAAGCTCTTGAAATCGGCCATATTTTGGATGTGATGATCTTGCCTTAATGCTTATGAATTCTAGTGTAGTTTTCCATTTGATTTTGAATGATGCAAGAATTGTATTGAATTGATGAATAGACTTTATTTTATTGATAAATCTATATTTAATTGAGTTTGATTCATTGAGTACTGTGATTTATGCATTGAACTAATGATCATGGCCATGGGTAAGAGCCTATTGGTATTGAATTGGATGATTTAGCTAAGGGTTGAAGTGGAGAGAATGCATTGGTGGTACGATTCCCTAATTATCTTTATTTTATGTAATTTAGTTCTTGAATTATGTTGTGATTTATATTGACAACTTATGGTGGCGGTGTTATGTGCCTTAATTGTGAATTATGTGGCCTCGTCGATGTTACTTTATGTATTATGAAGATCATGGCCTTGTCGGCACTACTTAAAGCATTATGATGATTTTTTAGTTGAATATGTGAAGCATGATCATATATACCTACATGTTAATAAGGTGGAAGTAGGTATTCTTCTATTGATGTTGTTAGTAGATCATGTTAGACTATGACTATGTCCTTATGTGTTTGTAGTCTTAGAGTTGATGCATGATTCTTCTTACTTGAGTATGTGAGTCTATGATGGTTATATTGATGATGCTATAGTAGTGTATAGGGTGACCTTAAATATGATGAAGGTTATGCCTATGTGCTTCTTGAATCTGATATACAATATGTGGTAAAGTGAAGTATGTATGTGTCTTGTTTGGTAGACGTGTGTCCCTTGCTTTATACCCTATGAAATGTATATATGAGATGTCTTGACTTAGAATACAAAAACTACTTAGACTTTTATGAATGAATGAAACGTGAAATTAAACATAGTGATAGGGTCAAATTATGTGGAAACTTTGATAAAGAAAGTAATGATGTCCTTGAAGTAGAAAGCCGTAACGGTATCCTTCTTGAGTGAGTGATGAACATAAGGATGGTTGGCAGGAACAGAATGAAATCATCCTAAGGAAAGTCACTAAGATATCCTCTTCACCATTGAAAGGCAGCCCTTGGGGACCTCTTTTGTAGGGTGAAGGTGATTGGGTTATGAACTAGATATGGAACCCCTCCACGTGATCCTATATGTGAAATTACTCTATGAGAACAAAGGCTAGCACCGAGTGAGTATGGTATGGGAAGTTTCTCTATATAAGATGACATAAGATAACGAAGAAACCCATCATATTCCTTAACCATGTGTCTACATGGGATGTCTCCAAGTTCTACCATTGGCAAGTAGAACGCCCTCCATCGGAGTAGGTTACAACTTTGGATTCCATGCTTAGCTATCATGGTCTATGTCGGTTATTGCCTATTCTCATCATTTGGGATACCTACTAGTGGTAGAGAAGTCAATGAAGTTTAGGTGGTTGTATGGGACTAGCTAGACATTGCACCTTTAGGCTTTGAAGATGTTAGTTATGAGTCCCTAGGTCTTCTCCAAGACCATTACTTGAATGTCCTCTATGTGATGAATGTATTTTAATGACCTAATGATGTAATGACTTATGTTAGGAAGCATGTGAATGAATCAATACCTAATCTAGAGTAACTCTAACGATTTCCTAGTTAAAGTGTGAAGGGGGCACAAAGGATGACCTGTTCATGTCTTACCTAGAGAAATCTTGAGAATGACTCTAGTTAGGGAGGTTGGTTGATAAAGTAGACATGAACTAATCTTAGGAAGTCTTCAGGATTATCTAGGTAATCTTGAACAGGTTTTATGGGCATTCTCTTCTAGAACTACTTAAGTAAGTCTTTTGATAACCTTGGTGAAGTGAATGTAATGTTATGTGTTTTGGTGTATTGTATGTTTGTTTATCTTATTATAGGTAGTCTTGATGATAGTTTAGGTGTGCTTAGAGACGGTGTATGGGAGGTATCTATTTGTTTTACTTAAGTGAGTCTAAGGATAACATTAAGTGAGAAGATTGCATGCTAGAAAGGGGTCATTGTGAAGCTGAGGAACTTCACTGTAACAGTGAATTAATTCACTGTAACAGTGACCTGGTTCACTATATGCTATTAAAAGTGATAAAATGTCTTTGTGTTATCTTATGTGTTTCTATGGTATTAAATGTTGTTCTTATGCTTATACTATGTTGTTTTAATCAAAAAGAGCATATTTCAATTAAATGTCCGTTATAATGATTTTTATGCATTAAGCCATACTTAATACATGTGTTTGTAGTAATTCCATATCTTTATCTATCTTTAAACTGATTCATAGGTGAAGGTGCTATTGGAACAAAAGCTTGGATTGAAGGATCGTTCAAGCAAGTTGAAGTATGTCCTCGCTTGACTCGAGGGCATAAATGTCTTTAGAGTTTTTTTATTGAAGTATTGTAATAGACATATAGCATTAAACTTCGATTGTATGGGACGTGTACCAAGTATTCGTGAGTCTATGATTTGATGATGTCAGAGTTAGTATTTCCTTTGATTTTATATGAAAGATATTTTGAAAGGCTATTTGAATGTTTGTGAAAAGTTTTTATTCCACACTACTTTTCATATATGAGTATGCAAATAATGATGACAAAGGTCTTGTATGAGAGCTATGAGAGGTCAAGTACGCCGGTTGCACTCCGAGAGTGTCATATCTTCTAGGGTATGATCTCGGGATGTGACAAGCTTGGTATCGGAGCATAGATTATGAAAGTGATCTTAGGAATCAAAAAGTCTCGTGAAGTCACGTCTAGTAGAGTATCGACCATCGGTGAGAGTTGCGACACATCTATGGGCAGGAGGCTATAGAAAGATAGAGTTTCCCTTATTTTCTATTCCTATGTCGTGTCGTAGAGTATAATGTTATGGAGTTCTTTTCTTATTGTTTTCCTTGTGTTTCTAGGAAGATGAATACGATGATGACACCGGCTAGGAGAGTGGAGGAGAATGATGTGAATGAGGAGATTCCTTCTCAAGTTGAACAAGTTGACGAAATTCTTCAAGGTGCTCCAGGGGCTCAAGGTGCTGGAGATGATCAAGTTCCTATTGTGGAAGGAGGTAATGATGTTCCGGTGGTTCCCCCGGAAATGACTATTGGGGAGATTAAGGAGGCTTTACTTCTTTTTGCCCGAGATTTGACTACCCATCTGAATAGGGGTATGGAGCCTTGAGTGAATGTTGTGGAGAGCACTATGACATATAGATTGAGAGATTTTGTGAGTATGAATCCTCCTATCTTTCTTGGCTATAAGGTGGGAGAAGATCCCTAAGAGTTCCTAGATGGTGTGTACAAGTTGTTGAGTGCCATGGGGGTCACTTCTATGGAGAAGGCGGAGTTACCTTCGTATTAATTGAGGGAGGTTGCTCAAGTATGGTATACTCAATGGAAAGATAATAGGTCAGTTGAGTCGGGTCCTATTGAGTGGGAAGAATTTAAAGAGGCTTTTCTAGGAATGTACTTTCCCCATGAGAAGAGGGAGGTGAAGGTAAAAGAGCTTATCAATCTCAAGCAAGGTAATATGAGTGTTGAGGAGTATTCTTTAAAGTTCTATATGTTTTCTAGATATGCACCATCCTTAGTGTCGAATCCTAGGGATGAGATGAGTAGGTTTGTGATCGGGGTCGCCGACCTAGCGAAGGAATAATGTCGTACAACCATTCTCCATGATGATATGACTTTGTCTAGACTCATGGTGTATGCTCCATCCCTTGAGAAGTCTAAACTTGGTAGGATTTCTAGAAACTTGAAGAGGAGTGGGTCTAGTGATCAAAGTCAACCTAGGTCAAAGAAGAAGTTTTCAAGTCAAGATGAACCTAGCAGTGTTAAGGTGAAACTTAAGTAAGGTAGTGGTTCTCAAGAGGGCTAGCCTACATGTGTTACTTGTGGGAAGAGTCACTATGGGGAATGCCTATTGGGTACTGGAAGTTGTTTTGGCTGTGGTAAATATGGACACAATGTGAGAGATTGTCCTTCTATTGCTTCTAGGGGAAGGGAGGGTAAGCAAGTTCCTCCTAATGCTTCAGAATGTGATGCTCCAAAGAAGAAGCTTTTCTATGCACTCCTTCCTAGAGAAGCAAAGCCGGATGATGATGATGATGATGGTATGATCAAGTATTCTCTTTTGTCTTATGATTTCCTTCTAAGTGGGGGAGTATGGTTAGTAGAAGAGCAAGATGGTAATGATAGCATGTTGTATTGATCGCATTGTGTTTAGGAGTCTTTTTGGAATTGAATTTCATTGATTCCTTGCATTGTACATTTTCTGAAGTTATGATTATGTTGTAATATGTTTTTATATGGTTTTAGATATCATATTATCATGTTTCTATCATCAATTTCCTAAGTGTTGCATTTTTTAAAATTTGAAGTATGTTCACTACAAGGGAAAATCACTGTAAGATTTTTTAAAAAGTGACTAATTAATTCTTTGGTTGAAATTTTTTATAATATGCACAGAACTGATGTACATGAGTATAAAAATGAATGTAAAAAAATAGTTCATGCTATTTGGAATGAAGAATGTGAGTTTTATGGCATAATGAGTTGTAGAATGAGTTTCTATCTTCTTGTTGTGTTGTGAGTCTCTTGATTATGTGAAATTGATGTTTCTCCTTGATTGTGAATTGTGTGATGTTTTTTTGTGGTATGGTTTAGATCTGTTAGATGAATCTCTATTCTTGGAAGTGTTCGGAGAGAGTGGCAAGTTTCATTCGAGGATGAATTTTGTCCAAGTGGGGAGAATAGGACACCTCTAAAATGACTTAGGTGAATCTAGAGCTAACATTGTTGTCATGAGGGTCTATGGTCCTAAAATTGTTTATAATATTTATTGAGGAAGTGTCTAAGATATTAGGTGAATTAGAAGTCAAACGTCAAGGGACGACTAAGACATTCGACGACAAGTCACCTATGTGTCTCATATGTGTTTATGCGCTTATATGTGTGTGTTATGATCTTATGAGACCCTTATATGAGTTAAAATAGTGTATATAGGCTGTTTGTCAAGTTTCATGATGTTGGGAGGTGAAACGTCCAAGAACGTCCATGACATTCGAAAGGTTTGCCTTGAAATGACCTTGTGTGTCTGTCACGACCCGAGAGTACACCCTAGAAGTTAGGGAATTCTCGAATTGAAACACGGCATACTCGACCTCTCCGAGGTCATGTACAAACCCTTCCGTACTATTCATTTCATACATGTATGCAAAGTAGTGCAGAATTAAAACTTTTCACATGAAATAATAATACTTTAAAATATCTCTTTTATAGAAAAACATAATTAAAGTCTAAGTCTGAAAGTTTCCATCTTAGACATACGAATATATTAGGACACTTCCCATACTTCATCATATAGAAGATTGCTAATTTTATTACAATACTTTCAATAAGGAAATGGAAACATCAAGATGTCCTCGAATCTAATGAGGACATACCAACTCTTTACTTGAATGAACACTAATCCAAGCTTCCACTTAGAGACTCCTCTCAAATTCCACCTACACCTTTAGAGATACACAAAATGTATGGAATTAGTACACACACTTGTACTAAGTATTACATAATGAATAAAATCATGAGAATACGGACATTTGTATAAAATATGCTCTTTTTGATTAAAACATCATAGTATAAGCATAAGAACAACATTTAACACCTTAGAAATATATAAGCTATCACATAAGCATTTTATCAAATATTGAAGCATGTTACAGTGAACTATGTTAAACTTCAGAACGACCTATTAAGCTTGCAACCCTCTCAGCAAAGGTTATCGTAAGACTCACTTAAGTGAGACGAAGAGGCCCCACCCATACACCCTCTCTAGAACACCTAAATGATCCTTAAGAATACCTAAGATAAGATCATTCTTACTTTATTTGTTAGACTCCCTACCTAGAATTACTCTAAGACTCACCTAAGTAAGACATAAAGAGACCACCCATACACCCTCTTCAAGCCTACCTAAGCAATCCTCAAAGCTACTCTAGATAATTACTTTTTCATTAACATTCCTTTACAAAATTCATTATGTTCATTAAGTCATTTAGAAAACATTCATCACTTATGGACATTCACAGAATGGTCTTTAAGAAGACCTAGGGCACTCACGCACTAACATCTTCAAATCCTAATCATGCAATGTCTAGATAGAGTCCCATTACACTACCTAAACTTCATAGTACTTATGAAACACTAGCATGTATCCCACATGATGAGAATAGGCAATAACCGACATAGACCATACTAGATAGTAATGGAATCCGGAGTTATAAACCTACTCCGATGGAGGGTGTTTTACTTGCCAAGGGTAGAACTAGGACACATCCTATGTAGGCACATGGTTAAGGAATATCAAGGTCTTTTATGCACTCTAGTCTCATTCTCAAGTAGAGAACGATACATTGTACTCTAGTCTCCTTCTTAAGTAGAGCTACAAACCATAACATATTCACTCGGTGCTAGCCTTTGTTCTCATAGAGTAAGTTCAATAAAAAGGGTCATATGAAAAGGTACCATCTCTTAGTCATTAACTAGTCATAATGCACCTACCAAATATGGTTCCACTAGGGCTGCCACTCAATGGTCTATAAGGATAGCTCATTCTTAACCATCTTTCTATGTAGAAGGTTCCACATAATAGTCATGCTTAGAAGGGCATCATCTTATTCTACCGATCCTAGACTTTCATTCAACACTCATATTCATATCACATACAATACAAAGGTGCATAATCCTACTAAGTAAAGATGCTCATATTCTTAATGTGCCTGTATCAAGTAAGGGACACAAGTCTACCAAGACAAGACACGTATATCTTCACATATGGCATATCGTTCTATAAGAACATAGGCATAACCAACATCATAGGTCACCCTATTCGCTACTATAATATCATCAATATAACCATCATAAGACTCTATTACCAAGCATGAAGAATCATACATCAACTCTAAGACTACACATACAAGGACATAGTCATAGTCTAACATGATCACCTAACATCATAAATAGAAGAACACATACTATCACCTTAACCAAAAGTAGAAAGATATGATCACACTTCACATAATTCAACTATACAAAATCCTCATAATATATCAAGTAGTTGCGGACAAGGCCATCATCATCATAATACATAAAGTAATGCCGACGAGGACAAGTAATTCACAAGTAAAGCAAATAGCACCGCCACCATAAGTGGACCATAACAATCACAACATAATTCAAGACCTACATTACATAAAATAAAGAGAATTAGGGCAGCGTACCACCAATCCATTCTCACCACTTCAATCCATAGCTAACTCGTCCATTACAATACCTATAGGCCCTTACCCATGGTCATGATCATCAATTCAATACAAATAATCATAATACTAAATGAATCTTGATCAATTCAATATAAATTTATCAATCTAGGACATCCTATACATCAATTTAATACAATTCTTACATCATTTAATAGCCCATAGAAAACTACACTAGAATGCATGAGTATTGGGACAAGATCAAATTACCCATTCTATAGTCGAAATAAGGACTACATGGTTTGCATTGGTTAATATGAACTATTACTTTAAAACATTGCATTATTATCAATTCAATCCTAAAACATAGATTCATAACCTTTTATGCAAGAATACATGGCTAGATCACAAATTTTGACAATTCATGTTTTTGTTCATCTTTGAAAATCATTGAAATTGACTCCTAGCACAAACACCTTCGGTATCGTTCATTTCTTTATATTTCATACTTTGAGGAACTTCAACCTTAACCGACATAGATCGTGTGAGCATCATGAAATCCGGAGTCTTCCCCACACCAAAAAGAAGTGGAGTCACTGGCAACGTGAAACCAAAACATGCTAGCGTATATAGGGAATTGAACCCTGCTAGAACCCTATGTTGGCAGCATAGGTTCAAAGACTAGGAGATATAAGGAGACCCATACCCGCCTAAACGGACAGTCTCATCTCATGAGATTTACACGAACCTCTGTCTTTCTGAAAGAAGGAATCACGACTCATAGCTAGCCTATCGGTGCTCAGTATAAAATTCCATTACATTCATCTCACACATCATAGAAGCTGGCTTCTAGCATGAGGGCATCATTGCTCATTAGATGATTTCTCATCTCATCATTAGTATTAAGTGTGAATTGTCCTTACACTTAAATATAGAATGTGATTGAGACTTGTCTCTTGATATTCAACACTCTCTTAGGTGAGTACTTTTAGTGACCTTTACATAGGCTTGGTTGAGACTTGTCTCACCAATCATCTTAGCTTCTTATCATGTTGTCACCATTTTCATTAGCATCATAGTTTAACATAATTACTCACCTCATTACGTGAATGTTCATTTATCTTTTAGTGTTGACTCAAGCATTATGGAATCTTGCTTCTAAATTGAGATTTACTTACTCTATTGATGACTGGTCATCCTTACTTTACATTGATGAAATGTGAATTTTCCTTATGTATCATCTTATGGTGTTAATGAAACTGGTCTCACATATTCTAACACCTTCATACGTGAGTATTCTTTTAACATAGTAGCTTAGGTGTAAGTGAGACTTGTCTCACTTCCTTTAACACCCCATTCTGGTCACTTACTTAATTTAGACCCCTTTAATTAAGTTATAACTCACGTTTCTTCATTACTTTAGTGTATTAGCTTCATATCATCGTTTATGGACGATGAGCACTTCTTTCAGTGACTTACATATGTTCATAGTTCATTCTTTTAGAGCTTGTTGGGAGTTGTCCCAATGAATGGCATGCCTTTTGGTATGGATTCATTGAATTAATTTAGAACTACCGGAGATTTCATTTCATTATTTTGGCTACAAAAGATTGGCCTATGATTAGAATTGTCATAAACAATTGGGTAAGGATTGCATAACCATCTTTGTTGGCATAAGCAAATTATACATCCGTTCATGCTTGGTTTGGTATATATATATATATATATATATATATATATTGTTCATTAGCCAATCTTTCAATTATTTAAAGAATACATTATAGGCAATCCCATTTAAATTTTGAACAATGTACTGTTAGTCATTTTATTGGCATAAGCCAAACATTAACTCAAATTACGATTTCATAGAGATCTTTTTAGCCAACCTTATAACATAACTTTAGGCATAATGTTTTAAAACATCTTGGACAGCATCATATTAGCATTTGATGAATATATCATCTTTATAACGTCATATTAACAGCAAGTATGCACAACAGACCGTAACATCTTCATACATAACTTTTCGGACATATCTTTAACATAGTATCATTCTTTTAATTCACGTAATAACACTTAGCATCAAACGAGTCCAATTAATAGGTTCATTCAATCATTATTTAATCAAAAACTATACACATTAAGATCAGCCAGCAGCACATACCAACAACATGATTTCTAACCTATTTAACATTAAAATCGTAACAAGGATACTGGGGAATGGAGTTCGACAAGAACGATGGGAAACAACCATAGTTTTCAAGATCTTTGAATCATTCAAAAGAAATTTCTCTTGTAGAAAGAAGTCCAGGAGAGAAACCCATACCTTAAGAAGAACTTAATCTACGAAGAATACCTTGAAAGAAACCTTGAACAAAACTTGAAATCGCCCTAGAGAAATCGATAAACTTTCTGCCTTTTACTTGCGTTCGTTGCTTACTATTTCTGCGTCGCCTTTACTATGAGTTTGAACGTGATTACAAGTCTTATAAACTGATATTGACTCATTCAACTTAGGGTTTAATAAGTTAATTAATTAAATTAATTAACTAATTACTAAAAAGCCCCTCCTAAGTTGACTAAACATGAATGTTGACTTGACCCAAAATCTGGAATTTTGGTGTTGACTATAAATTTGGTCAACCTTTTCACTTTATATTAATTAATTAAATCCTTAATTTAATTAATTTAGGAACCTAGGTTAAGTACTAAAGTACCCCTAAGTCATTGGAACCATAATCAACCCTTTAGGACCATCCTAGGTTAAGTACTAGGATGTTTCTTGAATTGTACTAGGTTAGCATAAGAAATTCGGTTTGAACCCTTTAATTTAATTAATTAAATGTTTAAATTAATTAATTAAGTGACCTAGGGTAATTACTAAGGTACCCTTAAGTCGTTATAACCATAACAAATCCTTTGGACCATCCTAGGTTAGGTATTAAGTTGTCTTTTTTCTTGTATTAACCAAAATTAGGAAATTGTTTTGTGATTTCGGTTTTTCCCATTTAAATTAATTAATTAAGTTGCTAAATTAATTAATTTAATAGCCTAGGGTAATTACTAAAGTACCCTTAAGTCTTTAGGATCTTAACTAACTCATTGGACCATCCTAGGTTATGTACTAGGTTGTCCTTTTCTTGTCTTAACCGAAATCTAAATATTCCCTTTTTACTTTCGGTTTTATCCCTTTTATATTAATTAATTAATTTGCTAAATTAATTAATTAGGTAACCTAGGGGAATTACTAAAGTACCCCTAAGTTGTTAGGACCATAACTAACCTTTTGGACCATCCTAGGTTAGGTACTAGGTTGTCTCTTTAACTAGTACTAGGTTAGTGTCAACCCAGTTCTGTCCTAGGTTGTCGGGTGCACTAATGGGTTCATTTCGGTTAGTCCCAGGTTATTTAGCTAGTTAGGACATTTAGTTAGGACCTAGAGTTTGTTAGAAAGTTAGGCCCCACATAGAGTTGTCCCTTGTGATCGTTTTCCCCCCTAACTACCCTAACCGAATTCGGTTAAGGTGGTCCGCTCCTTTGGCAGCTTCTTCACATGTCTTGCACATGTGCTTGCACATGGGTTGGTTGTACTTCCCTAACTAACTATTATTTATGGTTCATTTGGGAATATTTACTTATTGTCCCAAGGATCCTCACTATGTCCTTGGGCACTTCTTAATCTACATGATCATTTTAAATGGTCATGTGTTATGGTACTAGGCTTGACACTTGGATGCCTAGTAGTTCATATGATTTGTAAAGACGACTTTTTAATTAGCTTAGGGTCTTCATTGCAGGTACATTCATTACACAAACTCATAGATACTTGAATATTTGGCTAATACCCTCTAATCCAACATTTTCTAATATGTCCATAATTTTCTAATATGCCCAATATTTCTAAATATTGGGCATTGGGATGCCTATTTACCCCTAATACGCATTCTTAAGAACCTATTGGGCTTTTCATTAAACATATGATATTCTGGAATGTTACATTTGGATAATTGTGATAAATTGAGGGTAAGATTCTTGGTGGATGCTATGGAGTCTATTTTGTAAGACATTGTGATCCTCTACTCTTTACTTAAATGTTGATGTATTGTAATTGGTGACGATGTGATGCTATTGAAGTATTATATGTTACTAAATTAGGAATATATGATATGATGTCTATGTCAATGGCATGATATGATTATGTTGAATGTGAGATCATGTTGAGGCTATGTTAATGCAAGTTTGAAGATGATTTCTCTTCTGTGACTTAGATGATAAGTTGATTATATGTTGATCTCACTAATGATGGTTGTATGATGAAAGGAAATTCTCATCTTATTCCTAATGATCTAAATGATATGCTATAAAAGGGAATTCGTACCCTATGACCTATGTAACACTGCGGAAATGCCATGACTTAGACTAGAGCTTAATCTATTTAATAATGCTTAAAAAGATGTTTCCAGAAACTGTACTTGTCTAGTGAAAATTCTATTAGGTTTTAAGAATATGTATTGAGGTACATAGGCATCCCAATGCCCGATATTGTGTAATATTGGGCATGTTAGAGAATATTGTCTTAAGGGTGTTAGCGAATTTCTATGTATACACAACTAACTTAAAATACACTTTGATGTTCAAATGCTCCAATCCAAGCTTGTTTAGGAATTATACCTGCAATGAAGACCCTAAGCTAAAATTCTTATTTTCATCGCTTACACACATTAGGTACGAGGCATCCAAGTGTCAATCCTAGGTATAGCACATGATTATTTAAATGATCATGTAGATTAAGTGGTGCCCGAGGACATAGTGAGGATCCTTGGACAAGTAGTGAACTTTCCAAGTGCAACTACAGAGTGCACAGTTAGGAAAGTGCACGGCAACACATGTGCAAGAACATGTACAAGCACATATGCTACCGGCTTAGAGACAAGCGACCAAGCCAAACCAATTCGGTTAGGGCGGTTAGGGGGTCGGCACGTGTCGGGTCAATCCACGTGGGGCAGAGCTTCCTAACCAATCCTAGGTTCTAACTAACTTACCTAACTAGCTAAGTAACCTAGGACTAACAAAAATGAACTAACTAGTGTGCCCGAAATCCTAAGACCTAACCGGGTGACACTAGCCGAGTAACTAACTAAAGAAACATCGTAGTACCTAACCTAGGATGGTCCAAAGGGGTTGGTTATGTCCTAGTGACTTAGGGGTACTTTTGTAATCACCCTAGGTCACTTAATTAATTAAATTAGAAACTTAATTAATTAATTTAAATTCATGGTCAAATTCGAGACACTTAGCAAATTTTCAGAATTTGGCTAAAGTCAAATGCTCTCCTATTTTTAGTCAATTTAGAAGGGGTGTTTTGGTAATTTAACTTATTAAAAAGACCTATTTAAGTAGAGGGTCTTTTGGGTAATTCATGGGACGACTATATATCGATATTACGTCAGTTTTAGACCACTTTACACGTCCCAAATCAGATCAAATGAAATTTCTCTCAATCTCTCAAGAACGCTCTCTTTTTCAAACTCCATTGAAGAACAAGAAAAGCTTAAGGGAGAAGACGAAGGTTTCCAAGTTTTCAATCAGATTTCGTGGATTCTTCATCTATAAGGTATGGGGTTTTCACTCTTGGGATTCCTTTTCCCAATAGTTCCTTTCAAGATAAGTTTTCAAGAACTTCAAATACTAGGGTTTTTACTCTACAAAATGGATTTTCTTCCTAACCCTATATTTATGATTTTCAATGAAAAGTAAACGTTTTCTATATTTAATTTTGCATGAATTGTTGAGTAATTAATTGATAATGTTTGAATCTCGTCTGATACATGATCTTTCTCTAAGTGATGGTTTCGAATGGGTTGTTTATGGTATTTGATAATGTGTAAACATTAGGATTGGAATTAAGACTTGAATGAACCCTTTAACGACCCGTTTACCTTCTCCTATGCTATGCATTGATCTTGTACTTGATTTGATGAGTTGTTCTTTATTATGCCATTGAGTATTCACTATGTATGATTATGAATATTGCATGATGAATAAAATTTTTGGAATCAAGAGGTAAGTCTTCTAAGTGTGATTACTGTCAAAGTTTATGTTGGCCTATAATTATGATGCTATGTTTACGAAAGGAATGTATGATGTGGCTATGTGAATATGCTGGGCAATGAACCTGTAAATTGTGAGATCATGATAAGAATACGAAAATGCAAGTTCTGATATCCCTTGTATGCTTTACACAAGGTGATTATGTTATGTTAATCTCACATATGAAGTGTTATGATGAAAGGAAATTCTCATCTAATCTAAAAGAGCTTATGATCATGTTATACAAGGAGTTAATCTCCTATGACCTATGATAAGTTTTTGGTAAAATACAACTTAAATGTTATTCAAGAAAGGGACTTAAGCTAAGCACCGATGAACTATATATGAGAAGTGTCCCTTCCCTAGTTGGAAGGTAGGTTCACAATGATTCTCATGAGATTGAGGCTTCCATGTAATGTGGAACTATGGGTCTCTAATACATATCCTAGTTCTTGAACTATATTGCCACCATAGGATACTAGCTGGTGGATACACCTAGAAAGCTATGTCATGTAAGGTTCTACTTTGGCCGGTAGACCACCTTCTTTCGGTGTGAGGTTTCATGACACCGGATTCCATGTTTAGATCACATGGTCTATGTCAGGTAATGCGAATGTTCCCTCATTTAAGATGAAGACCCCCAAGATTTCCTTGATGAGGTCTACAAGATTTTGTTTGCTATGGGGGTGAGTACTACGGAGAAGGCTAAACTTGCTGCTTATCAACTCAAGGACGTGGCTCAGACATGGTACAATCTGTGGAGGGATAGTAGGTCTTTAGGAGATGGTCCTGTGACTTGGGAGATCTTCAAAAATGCCTTTCTTGACAGATTCTTCCAAGGGAGCAAAGTGAAGCTAAGTTATAGGAGTTCATCAACCTTCGTCAAGGAGGTATGAGTGTTAAGGAATACTCCTTGAAGTTCATTAAGCTGTCCAAATATGCTTCTTCTTTTATTTCTAATGCTAGGGATGAAATTAGCCATTATGTAATGGGCGTCTCCGAAGAGATTGAAAAAGAATGTCGTGCAGCCATGCTTCATGACAATATGGATCTTTCTAGGTTGATGGTTCATGCTCAACAGGTTGAGAAAAGTAGCCTAAGGAAGAGAAATAGGAAAGCTAAGAAGGCAAAGTGTTTTGAGAGTGGTTCTCCTAAAAGTAGGCTTGATGTTCAAGACAAGCCTAAGTTTAAGAAGAGGTTTTCAAACCAAGTTCCTTCAAATTTCTCCAAGAATCGCAATGATAGAGGTTCTAATCCTAAACCTCAAAAGGGGAGAAATGTTGATCCACAAAGAGAAAGACCAACTTGTGGTAAGTGTGGTAAGAAGCATGGGAGCGAATGTCTTGTTGGAACTAATAGTTGCTATGGTTGTGGCAAAGGTGGCCATATGGTAAAATATTGTCCTAATGTGAGAGTCAAGCTCAACCAAGCGGTCCTAATTCTGAATCTCCAAAAAGGAACCGTTTCTATGCACTCAAGGCTAGGGGTGAACAAGAAAGCTCTCCCGACGTTGTGACAGGTATGTTGCAAATTTTCTTTGTTAATGTTTATGCTTTTCTTGACCTAGGTGCTACTCTTTATTTTGTTATACCTTTGGTAGCTAGGAAGTTTGGTGTACTTTCTGATGTTTTGATTGAGCCCTTTTCCATTTGTACCACAATGGGTGACTCTGTAGTTGGAAAAAGAGTGTATAGGAAATGCCCTGTCATGCTGCCAAATAGAGTTACTCTTGTTGATTTGGTAGAACTTGACATGTTTGATTTCTATATCATCTTGGGTATGGATTGACTTCATGATTGTGTTGCTTCCATAGATTGTAGAACAAGGGTAGTGAAGTTTAAATTCCCTAATGAATCTATTATAGAGTGGAAGGGGGAAAATTCTAGCCAAGGGGTCAAATTATTTCGTGTTTAAAGGCTTGTAAGATGATAGCAAAGGGTTGTTTATACCATGGGGTGAGGGTTAAGGACCAAGAATGTGAAACTCCTTCTATTGAGTCAGTCCCTGTAGTGAGAGAATTCCCAGATGTTTTTCCTAATGACCTTCCAGGAGTTCCTCCCAAAAGGGAAATTGACTTTGATATTTATTTATTACCGGATACGAATCCCATTCAAATTCCTCCATATAGGATGGCTCTGACTGAATTGAAAACTTTGAAGCTCCAACTCAAGGACTTACTAGACAAGGGTTTCATTCAACCTAGTATTTCTCCATGGGGTGCTGCGGTCTTGTTTGTTAAGAAGAAGGATAGGTTCCTTAGAATGTGCATTGATTATCGCCAACTTAATAAGGTCACCATAAAGAACAAGTATCATCTCCCTCGAATTGATGATCTCTTTGATCAACTCCAAGGTGCTAGTTTCTTTTCCAAGATTGACTTAAGGTTGGGATATCACCAACTTAGGGTAAGAGGTGAAGATGTTCCCAAAACATCTTTCCGAACTAGATATGGTCACTATGAATTTCTAGTTATGTCTTTTGGGTTAACAAATGTCCTGACGGCGTTTTGGACCTAATGAATAGAGTCTTCCGAGAATACCTCGACTCATTTGTGATCGTCTTCATTGATGATATTTTTATATACTCCAAGAATGAAGATGAACATGAGAGTCACTTGAGGTTGGCCTTGCAAGTCCTTAAATAACACCAACTTTATGCCAAATTTAGCAAATGTGAATTTTGGTTGAGGTCGGTTACTTTTCTTGGCCATATTATCTCTGGTGATGGTGTAGAGGTGGATCCGAAGAAGACAGATGCGGTCAGAAATTGGCCTAGACCTTTGACTCCCACAAACATAAGGATTTCATTGGCTCTAGCCGGCTATTATAGAAGATTTGTTGATGGATTATCGTCGATTGCTGCTTCTTTGACAGTTTTGACCCAAAAGAAGGTGAAGTTTGAGTGGTCAGAAGCTTGTGAGAAAGGTTTTCAAGAGTTGAAAGATAAGCTTACCTCCGCTCCGGTGTTGACCTTACCAGAGGGTAATGAAGGCTTTGTGGTGTATTGTGATTCTTATTGAGTGGGCGTGGGATGTGTCCTCTTGCAGCATGGTAAGGTGATAGCTTATACTTCTAGACAACTCAAAGTTCATGAGAAGAATTACCCAACTCATGATCTTGAGTAAGCCGCTGTAGTTTTTGACTTAAAAATATGGAGGCATTATTTGTATGGAGTGCATGTTGATGTCTTTTCTGACCATAAAGTCTTCAATATATGTTTACACAAAAGGAGTTGAACCTCCGACAGATAAGATGGTTAGAATTGTTGAAGGATTACGACATAAGTGTCCTTTACCACCGCGGCAAAGCCAACGTGGTTGCGGATGCTTTGAGTCGTATCACTATGGGTAGTGTGTCTCATGCTGATGAAGAGAAGAAAGAACTTGTGAAAGATGTTCATAGGTTGGCTCGCTTAGGTGTGCAATTAGAATATTCTCCAATTGGCGGTTTCATGGTCCATCATAACTCCGACTCATCATTAGTGGTTGATGTGAAATCGAAGCAACATCTTTATCCCCTATTGATGGAGTTGAACGAATCCGTACTTAGTAAGATCAATGAGTCATTCTTCTAAGGGGAGGATGGTGTTCTTAGGTACCAAGGGAGATTATGTGTACCCGATGTTGAGGATTTGAGAAATCTGACTCTAGAAGAAGCCCATGGTTGTCGCTATTCTATATATCCAGGTGCCACCAAAATGTATCATGACCTTAGATAGGTCTATTGGTGGGATGGTTTAAAGAAGGACATAGCAGAGTTCGTTGCTAAGTGTCCAAACTACAAACAAGTTAAAGCCGAGCATCTAAAACCTGGTGGTTTAACCCAAATCATGGATGTTCCTACTTGGAAGTGGGAATCCATCAATATGGACTTTGTTGTTGGGTTTCCTCGAACCCAAAGTAGAATGATTCTATATGGGTTATTGTGGACAGGTTGACCAAATCTGCCCATTTTATTCCTTTTAAGTCTACATATACTGCCGAAGATTATGCAAGAATCTACATTAATGAGATTGTGAGTCTTCATGGGATTTCTTTGTCCATCATTTCAGATAGAGGTGCCCAATTCACTTCTCGTTTTTGGAAGTCTTTTCTGAAGGGTTTAGGTACTCAAGTGAAACTTAGTACTGCTTTTCATCCTCAGACGGATGGTCAAGCGGAACGTACCATTAAGACTCTTGAAGACATGTTGAGAGCATGTGTCATTGATTTCAAGGGAAGTTGGGATGATCACTTACCTTTGATTGAGTTCTCTTACAACAATAGCTATCATTCGAGCATCTCCACGTCACCTTCTAAAGCTCCTTATGGTAGAAGGTTTAGATCTCCGGTTGGATGGTTTGAGGTTGATGATTCCTCACTCCTTGGTCCAGATATTATCTATGAGGCGATAGAGAAAGTTTGAATCATAAGAGATAGATTGAAGACAGCCTATAGTCGGCAAAAGTCTTAAGCCGACAATAGAATAAGAGATCTTGTGTTTGAAATAGGTGATCATGTCTACTTGAATATCTCACCTATGAAAAAGGTGATGAGATTCGGTAGAAAGGGGAAGCTAAGTCCCCGGTATGTTGGTCCTTATGAGGTCTTACAAAAAATTAGAAAGGTTGCCTATAAGTCGAAACTACCTAGTGAACTAGCTTCGATTCATCCGGTGTTTCATGTTTCCATGCTCAAGAAATGCATAGGCTACCCGGTATCTATTCTGCCTATTGAAGATTTAGGAGTGGATGAGAGCCTCTCCTATGAAGAGGCTCCGATTGATATCCTAGATCGCCAAGTCAAGAAGTTGAGAAACACGGAGGTTGCCTCTGTAAAAGTTCTATGGAGGAACCATCTTGTTCAGGGTGCAACATGGGAGGCTGAAGCCGACATAAAGTCCCGCTACCCTCATCTATTTACTTCTTGAGGTTAGATATTCCTCTCAATAGAGAAAGTAATGCATAATAATGAAATTAACTTGGTTACTAAATAGGCGCATGTTTTGGTAAAAGATAGTACCAACTAGTTTTAAGAAGATGTTTTCATACTCTATTCTTGTACTTATGTGAATCTTGTATGTATATGTTTTCATGAGATTTTGTTGTTTTATTGATATCTTGAGAAGATTGATAGCATGGTAACTCTTTGATGCATTTTGAGATTATGATAAGGTAGAGAAGGAAATTCCTCACTATGTGTTATGAATATGTAGCTCATATATATGTTGTGCATCAGGAATTGAGTGCTAAGTCTAATGATATGTTATGTGCTTGTTGAGCTGCTAATATTGAGTATTTTCCTACCCTCTAAAATATTTTAGTGTCATTCGGGGACGAATATTCCTAACCGGGGGGGGGGGGGGATAATGTAACACTCCGGAAATGTCATGACTTAGACTAGAGCTTAATCTATTTAATAATGCTTAAAAAGATGTTTCCAGAAAATGTACTTGTCTAGTGAAGAGTCTATTAGGTTTTAAGAATATGTATTGAGGTACATAGGCATCCCAATACCCAATATTGAGTAATATTGGGCATGTTAGAGAATATTGGCTTAAGGGTGTTAGCCAAATTTCTATGTATACACAAGTAACTTAAAATACACCTTGATGTTCAAATGCTCCAATCCAAGGTTGTTTAGGAATTGTACCTGCAAAGAAGACCCTAAGCTAAAATTCTTAATTTCATCTCTTACACACATTAGGTACGAGGCATCGAAGTGTCAAGCCTAGGTATTATAGCACATGATCATTTAAAATGATCATGTAGATTAAGCAGTGCCCAAGGACATAGTGAGGATCCTCGGACAAGAAGTGAACTTTCCAAGTGCAACTACAGAGTGCACGGTTAGGAAAGTGCACGGAAACACATGTGCAAGCACATATGCTACCGGCCGAGAGACAAGCGACCAAGCCCAACCGATTCCGTTAGGGCGATTAGGGGGTCGGCACGTGTATCCACGTGGGGCCGAGCTTCCTAACCAATCCTAGGTTCTAACTAACTTACCTAACTAGCTAACTAACCTAAGACTAACAAAAATGAACTAACTAGTGTGCCCGAAATCATAAGACCTAACCAGGTGACACTAGCCGAGTAGCTAACTAAAGAAACATCCTAGTACCTAACCTAGGATGGTCCAAAGGGGTTGGTTAAGGTCCTAGTGACTTGGGGGTACTTTTGTAATTACCCTAGATCACTTAATTAATGAAATTAGCAACTCAATTATATAATTTAAATTCACGGTCAAAGCCGAGACACTTAGCAAATTTTCAGAATTTGGCTAAGTCAAATGCTCTCCTATTTTTTGTCAATTTAGGAGGGGCATTTTGGTAATTTAACTTATTAAAAAGACCTATTTAAGTGGAGGGTCTTTTGGGTAATTCATGGGAAGACTATATATTGATATTAGGTCAGTTTTAGACCACTTTTACACATTCCAAATCAGATCAAACGAAATTTCTCTCAATCTCTCAAGACACTCTCTTTTCCAAACTCTATTGGAGAACAAGAAAAGCTTAATGGACAAGACGAAGGTTTCCAAGTTTCCAATCAGATTTTGTGGATTCTTCATCTATAAGGTATGGCTTTTTCACTCTTGGGATTTGTTTCCCCAAGAGGTCCTTTCAAGATAAGTTTTCAAGAACTTCAAATACTAGGGATTTTACTCTACAAAACAGATTTTCTTCCTAACCCTGGATTTATTATTTTTGATGAAAAATAAACGTTTTCAATATTTAATTTTGCACTAATTGTTGAGTAATTGACTAATAATGTTTGAATGTGGTGTGATACATGATCTTTCTCTAAGTGATGGTTTCGAATGGGTTGTTTATGGTATTTGATAATGTGTAAACGTTAGGATTGGAATTAAGACTTTAATGAACCCTTTAACGACCCGTTTACCTTCTCCTACGCTATGCATTGATCGTGTACATGATTTGATGAGTTGTTCTTGATTATGACATTGAGTATTTCAGTATGTATGATTATGAATATTGCGTGATGAATAAGATTTTTGGAAGCAAGAGGTAAGTCTTCTAAGTGTGATTACTGTTAATGTTTATGTTAGCCTATAATTATGATGATATGTTTACGAAAGGAATGTATGATGTTGTTATGTGATTATGCTTGGATATGAACCTGTAAATTGTGAGATCATGATAAGAATACGAAAATGCAAGTTATGATATCCCTTGTATGCTTTACACAAGGTGATTATGTTATGTTAATCTCACATATGAAGTGTTATGATGAAAGGAAATTCTCATCTAATCTAAAAGAGCTTATGATCATGTTATACAAAGAGTTAATCTCCTATGACCTATGATAAGTTTATGATAAAAGACAACTTAAAGGTTATTCAAGAAAGGGACATAAGCTAAGCACCGATGAACTAGATATGAGAAGTGTCCCTTCCTTAGTTGGAAGGTAGGTTCACAATGATTCTCATGAGATTGAGGCTGCCATGTAATATGGAACTATGGGTCTCTAATACATCTCCTAGTTCTTGAACTATGTTTCCACCATAGGATACTAGCTAGTGGATCAACCTAGAAACCTATGTCATGTTAGGTTCTACTCTGGATGGTAGACCACCTTCTTTTGGTGTGGGGTTTCATGACACCGTATTCCATGTTTAGCTCACATGGTCTATGTCGGGTAATGAAAATTTTCCCTCATGTAAAATGAAAGACAAGTAAATGAACGTTTACTAGGGTGACTTGAGGAGTTTGCTTAGTAAAGGTAGGGTGTATGGGACTCTACCTAGACATTTCTCAAGTTGACTCTAAGGGAATTCCTAAGAGATTGTTCTTATGAATATACTAACATGAAAGATATGACGATTATGATACATGACGGTAATCTTATATGATGTTGGTCATTATGATGAATATGTTATTTGGTTATATTGTTATATGAGGGGATGACTACTCATGTTACAAGTACATGAAGCAAGGCTTTACTTATGGTCTCCTATCTTATCTACTTGGTTGTGTGGTTGGGGATGAGGTCATTGGTAACTATTTTGTATGTTGTGTTTATATGATCTATTGAATATGAAATGTTAACATGACTCTATGAGAATATGTCTTTGATTATGATCACGCTTTAACTTGTATATGTTATACGGTATGTGCATTGAAGAATTTCATATGACTTAACATGTTTTCTAAACAGATGATAGGTGATCTTTTTCATGCATGGCCCTATGTGTTATGTGCATATACCCATACTTAGTACATGTGGCGTACTAACCCCATTACTTTATATTACTACAAATGTAAGTTCCGGCCATTGAAGTTAAAAGGGTCATTTTGATGAAGCTTGGAAATCTTTCTCCAAGTCTCGGTAGGTCCTCACGTTTGGGACGCTACTATTTCATTTTCCAGCTTTATGAAGACATTAGTAGAATTTAAGAATATCATATTTCAATTTATGTTTTTTAGATTCTTTTGTATTAAGGCCTATATGGCATATTAACTATTATTGGCTATGTCCGGATTTGCACTCTTAGATGGTTTGTATATATGTGAGACGTTTTAGAATATGGTATGTCTTTACGAATCTTAAGTATGAAGTCTAAGTATACTTCATTAGTATGTTATAAGTTTTAATTTTTCCGCTAATTTTATTGATCACATGTTATGACGAATGCTAAGGGCTTGCCTGAGTCCTCTAAGAGGACGACGATGCCGGTATCATCTAAGATATGCTCTCCGGGTGTGACAACCTAAATTAAGCTATGATTGTTAAAGATTGACTTAATGGCATTTAATAAAGGGACTATAGCTTAGCACCGAGTAAACTTGGCAATGAGAGGTAGTGACTCCCCCATAGAATAGAGATTCACCAAATGTTCTCATGAGATGAGGGTTCTAATTTCTAATGGGCATGTAGAGGGTTCAAGACATATCTCCTAGTTTCTTAACTATGTTGCCTCCATAAGAATACTAGGTAGTGGATCCACCTTATATTCTCTGTTCATGTTTTGGTCCTACCTTGGAAAGTGGACAACCTTCTTTCGATGTTGGGTCTCATGACACCGGACACCATGTTTAGCTCACATGGTCTATTTTCAGTTAAGGCGATAACTAGGGTGGCTTAAGGGGTTCTTCTAAGTGTAGGTAGGGGTGTAGAACTCTAGCTATGCATTGCACAATTTGGCCTAGAGGGAAGTCCTAGGATGATCTTCTTCTTCTCTTATAAAGTGAATGATATGCATATGTTGACTTTACATGTTGATAATCCTATGTGATGTTGGTTTAAATTATGAACATGTTATTTGTCTATATTGCTATATATGATGATGACTACTCATGATGCTATTTTAAATGAAGTTAGGCAATATTTATTATCTCTTTCCTTGTTTGCTTGAGTATGTGGGGTTATGTGACTTCATATATGCATTGCACGTGTAGACTTGGGACGGTGTTGTGAGTAAGGGTCTTATAAAATATGATGATATGAACTCTTGTACATGCATTGTTGCTAAGACATGATCTTGGAGTTGCTTTTGTTATATGATCTTGATATGCTACTATTCATGTTGAGATTACCTTATGTTGATAGTATCCATGTTTCCTTGACTTTAGTGATGATGTTGGTCTTGTGTTGCATATGGAGTTGTCTTAATGAATATGTGGTCATTGGCTTGCATGTGTTCTTATTTTTGCATTGAGGTTTTCAAAAGTGACTTAGTATGACTTGAGCAAAATGTCCTTTTTAGCATGATTTAAAATGGTTTATGTGCATATATGCATACTTAGTACAAGTGGTTGTACTAACCCATATTCTTTATATTTCTACTAATCTGTAGGTTCGGACCACGGAGGTATCAAGTTCGATTGCAAGAAGACTTGGAATTTTTCCCAAGTTTTGGTAGGTCCTCTAGTTTCGAGGATGATACCACCTACTCTACCTTGGAGTATTGCTATAGTCTAAAGATATTCATTTCTCTCCTATTGTTGAAGATATTGTTGTAAGCCTTATGTGACAATTATGAACTTGTATAAAGGCTATGCCCGAACGTTCTACTTCATTTTAGATGGTTCAATATGAGACGGTATTATTAGATTAAATCCTTATATGTTTGTTATGTTATCTAACGGTAGGCCTACGTAAGCTTCCTATGCAAGGAGTCTAAGTAAACTCCATATGTGGTATATGAGAGGTCTATGTATACCTCAATATATATGTATATATATATATATATGTAATGTTTTAAATTTTTCGCATTTTTTACCTATGAAATATTATGATGAAAGCTAAGAGGCTAGTCTTAGTCCTCTCCGAGGACGCCGCCGCCGGTTACTTCTAGGGGGTGCTCCCCGATCCTGACATCCTTTTTCATCATAACTCAAGAAGCAACATTTATTGCTAGAGGAAATATTCATGCATTTAAAAACTTCACATAAAGATAATCCTCTAAGACAACCCCCAAGTTATACTAGTGCAATGTGAAAGTAGGATCCCATACTACTAATCCCACTTAGTGCTCCTTAGAAATCACCATAGACTAGGCACATCACATTCAATATTTTACATAGCCTTCATCAACATTAGACGCAATATCAACATGTTTCATTAACATTAGACATAAAATAATCTTGCTTCATTAACGTCATATAGTAACCCATTCATTAATTTTCATTACAAGGATACACCACGACTCCCTCCAAATGTCTACTTGTGCAATGTATATATGGAGTCCCATTCAACAACCAAAACTATGTTGTACACTCTTAGGAAGACCTAGTTCGTTACATTCATTTGTCGGCTCTACCTTTAACCGACATAGACAATGAGAGATAGACATGGAATCCTTGTATTTACCCCTACCAAATGAGGGATCCCCACTTGCCTAAGGTAAATGTACATCTTCAGCCTTTACATGGAACACTAATAGGTAGTCCTATGCGAGCACATAGTTAAGGAACAAGGAGATTTCTTCTAAGTACTACATGTCACCTCACAAAGAGTTCTCATCTAAAGATCTACATTGGATACAACAACTCTACTCACGAAGAGTATTCGCCTTTTGTCAAATCCTCTTTGTGCTAAGCATAAATATCTAAAGATTTTAGACATTTATTACATTTATTAGCTATACGTTAAGAGATTTCTACAAAGTACTACATCTGAACTCACAAAGAGTACTCATCTCTAGAGGTTACTTTAGAATACTACATCTCAACTCACGAAGAGTATTCAACCTCCAACCTATGATTAATTCATTGGAAAGCTCTTACCAATAGTGAGGTTGCTACTAGACACTACATCTCAACTCACAAAGAGTGTCCACCCCAAGATCCCCCTTTTTCATTCATTCATGTTCTATTGAGGGAACCTCTCAATAGACAATCATTCATTACATTTTCATTGGCCTCATTCATTCATTCCTTGTGTGTGTACATGTGAGAAAGCCTTTCACTTAATCACCATAACTTATAACATTGTTACCTAATAATGATCATACCACATGAATCATAATCCCCACACAATCATACTTCACATTCACAACATACTTCAATTAGACATAGGATCTTCAAGACACACATTCATAACTTCATAAGACATCTCTATGCATATACATTATAACATCACTTTACTTCACATTCAAGTGTATTCAAGGCCATAATCACAATTCACATATACATTCATATATCAAGTAAAACCCGCCACCATTAGTGGACCATATCACACAAGATCAATTTAAGAAGACTAGAAAAATTGAGGTCAACTTACCCTTCATACAAGCCTTGATCACCATTACTCTTTTCTACAACAATTCATCATAATTAGCAGTAGATATTCATACTTCAACAGAGTGTAAACACAATCCTAACATTATCCAATCACATGTATGAAACCAACTTTATAAGCCAAAAATTGAGAATTAGGATGATCATGGGTTCATTGAGTTTTTTATTATAAAATCATCAATTAACATTGAAAACATCATAATTCATCCATTAAAACCTTTTCATGCAAGAACCCATTCTTAGAATTCAAAATAGGAGAATTTAGGATTTTGAACCATTCTAAAAAATACATTGGATTGGCTCCTTGAATGAGAGAAGAATCAAGGATGAATTAGCATTCCATATTAGAATAAAACCCAAGAAATTCGATGAAGAAACCACTGAGTATCTTCAATCCTAGCTCCAACTTAAGTTCAAGCTCCAATAGAGTCTTGAGAGAGTTTTATTTAGGATAGGGGTTTTGATTTTTAAAACTGAAGTCTAAAATTAGGTTTAGGTGTATAAACTAACTTAAAATAATTTAAAACACCTAAATTAACCGTGTAGGACTTAATTAGTTCATGGGGTGAATTTCCAAATTCACCCTACACTTGGCCTAAACTCTGTAGAATTTGCAAGTCCCAAATAATGGCCACCATCTACTGGGCACCGTTTGTACCAAGGCCCGTCCTCCACGGCGTGGTTTGGATAATAGACACCCAAAAATGGGGTTTAAGCTCCCACAACTAAGTGTGGAGACATGCCCCCTATTGCTGGGGCATCGTTTGATCAAATGGGCGTCATTAGGTTCTTCTATTGGGGCTGTTTTGGAAGCTTCATGGCCAATGTTTTGGTCCTCCTCAAGGAACGTTAAGGTTGTCCTTGGGGAGTTGTACCAGTATTTTTCAACCCTAAACATGACTAAATAGATGCTATGGTCCGTTTCACTCTTTTTAGGCACAAACCAACACATAAAACATGACAAAGGCACGCTAGCACACACAAGACTTATTTCTGAACATCTTGGTTGTTCTTTGACGTTCGACTTCTAAACTCTTCAAAACTAATTTCTAAAGCTATTATGAATTGTTTTAACACATTAATCAATCATGAGATATGCGAAGGAGGGTTGTAAGACTTAGGCGCAAAATGGAAGCAAAACGGAGTAAAAGAGATAAAGATTCAAAGGTGTGCATCGCCAAACACACTTGGAGATCCGTCATATAGAAACGTTCTTCCTTCTATACAGAAAGTGAGCCCTGAATGAAGTGGATCAAAAGGAGAGGAAAAGGAGCAGTCGGCACATCGCGGATCACTTCCATGAAAAGAAGATTACCGCCCATCGATCTTGAACACATAAACAAGGAAAGCATCGTGCAAGCATCGATAAATCGTACAAAGGGAGATTCGCCGAATCACTCGGCGAATCATGACTTACCACACCGAAAATATTTACCAGCACAATTCTAAAGTCTATAAATACTGAACTCTATTTTTATTTTGAAATAGAAATTTAGAGAGTGAATCATTCTACACTTGATATTTCTGTTCTTATGTTTTCTCTCAAGTTTTGATATGGTTTTGTAGAATTTTTGATAAAGAAGCTCTACTTTTCAAGTGGGTCTTCTCCATTTACCTTCCTTTACTACTTTTAACGTTTAATCTCTTATACCCACTTTATTCCTTTATCATTTTATGCGTATTTTATTATTGCTCGATGTGTGGCTGAAAACCCCCATTCTTGGGGTGTGATTTAGCAATTATTGGTTATTTAATTTGTTGGGTCTTTCTTTCTTGTAAATAAGATTGCATTTTAATGGTGATTTCACCTAGTGGTTGTAGTTTAATCTAATGGGTTAGTAGTTGCAAATAGAAATCCACCCATGTGTTTTCTACTTGCTCGAGAGAGAAGTCGTGAAACTAAGACCACTAGATTTAACTCCTAAGAAGTGGGGTGACATGAGGTTGAGCCTAAGACGGTGAGACCTAGTGCCATATCCAAGCACTCCCATCGAAAGAGCGGGAGTGAATAAGGGCGTAGGCTGGTTAGTTTAGATCAGTGGGTGTCCAAGATGAACCCATTTGATATGGGGTAAGTTGCCCGAGAGGGAACATGATTTCACCTAAAGCTTAGCCAAGTAACCATTGTCTTGCGAAATTAGCTACCAAAAGCATGTACCCATAACTTTTATATTCACATATACTGATCACACCCCAAGAACTCTTCCCCATAAATGCTTTTCCCTTTATTTTATTGAATTTTACTACTTGTGACAAAAACCCGTTTTGATATTTCAAACTTTGGTGTGACAAATTATTTTTTTTTGTTTTAATACTCGAAAATGTCTTAAAACTATCACTACTGAGAATTAAATTCTAAGTAGCTACTACTTTCGCTACCACTCCCTTGGAACACCACCTTAACCCTTGGTTAGATTTCTAAACTAACTTTGATTCATAGACACTAAGACTGTATGCTATTGTCGTTGATCACGAGTTTCTTAAAGGGAAAATAAATATCAAAATTGCGCCGCTACTGGGAGTGGTGTCACGTCAAAATGTAGTTACTTATAGTTTTTAATTCTTTGTTGTGTAGTTTCAACAAATTTAACATTTAGTTTTATTTTTTGTTGATTAAGATCCCCATAAGACATGAGTGATAGTATTAGTAATAACATGGAATGGCCTACACTGGAGGTAATGGTCCGGAGATATACAATCTTTACCTTCAAACAAATGGAACGTGAAAGGATTCACAAATTATTGATCAAATTTAAAGGGCTAATCACTCAATGAAGAAATCATGGACTTCCTGACATGATACTAACTGACTTTTTCTACCAAGGTCTTAACCCTGGAACCAAGAGGCTCGTTGATAGTCTCACCCTAGGTGGCCTTGCTAAGCAACCTTACGTAGCAACAATACAACTGCTCAACAACGTAGTTGTCACGATCGGGGAGCACCCCCTAGACATTACCGGCATCGTTTTCCTCGGAGAGGACTAAGACTAGCCTCTTAGAATTCATCATTACATTTCATAGGTTAAAAAGTTTGGAAAATGAAAACTTTTCGTATATAACTATATAGTGAGGTTTACATAGGCCTCTCGCATACTACATGTGGAGTTTAATTAGACTCTTCAGATATGAAACATACATAGACTTCTCATTTAGACAACATAAGATACATAGGACATAGTCTAATACTTTATCTCACATTCAACCATCTAAAGCGAATACAGATCTTGTACATAGCCAGTATAAAGTCAACATGCCAATATAGGCTTACATCAATATCCAAAAGATAAAGGAAAGAACAGTGTCTTTATGACCATAAAACTTCAAAGCTAGAATCTAGAAATATGTAACATCCCCGATCATGAGGACCTACTAACACTTGGAGAAAAGAGTCCAAGTCTTCTTCAATTGGCCTTCTATGAACTCAATGGCCGAAACCTACAAATTTGTAGAAAACATAGAGATATGGGTTAGTACACCACTTGTACTAAGTATGGAAACATATGCACATAAAACATTGAAATCATGCTTAAAGGGACATTTGTTCAAAACACGCCAATTCACTTTGAAAAACCTTTATGCACATTCAAGAACCCATATGAACCAATGAGCACATATTCACCAAGACAAGACCATATACAATACAAGACCAACATTCTCAAGTAAATTCAGTTCAACATGTTTAGTAGCATATTAGAGCACATAATCCAAAAAAACTCCAACATCATGTCATAACAACAAGGCATGTACAAGAGTTTGTAACATTACTACATATGATAGACCATCACTCAAAACCCATTACCAAGATTACATGTTCAATGATCAAGTGAAGTCCCATAACCCCACACAACAAAGTAAACTAAACAAAGGATCACAAGTAATGTATAACTTCATATAACACAACATCATGAGTAGTCATCATCATATTTAGCAACATATACAAATTACATGTTCATAAGTGAAATTGACATCACATTAGTCATCAACATATAGAGTCAACATTAGTATATCATTAGAGTCATAAAAGCATAAGAACATCCTCCTAAGACTTACGTCAAGGACAACTAGTGCAATGCATAGGTAGAGTCCCATGCCCCTTCCTATACTAAGATGAACCCCTAAGTCATCCTGGTTAGAGTTCACATTTTTACAATCATTTTACTTTCATGAACAATTGTCTTAACCGACAAGGGCCAAATGAGCTAAATGGGGAATCCGGAGTCATGAAACACTACGCTAGAAGAAGGTGTACTACATGCCAAGGTAGTACAAAAACATGAACATAGAATTCTAGGTGGATCCCCTAGCTAGTATTCCTACGGGGTAAACATAGTTCACCACTAATCTTAGACTTACCTCGTTAGGAAAACAAATCCAGTCCCTTGGCTAACATGTGCAACACACTCATAGGAAATATAGGCCACACTAAGTGCAATGTGAGAGAAGCATCCCATACTAACACTCCCACTTAGTGCTCCTAATGGATTCCATTAAATCAAGCCCTACACCATAATCATTCATAACATCACAATATAACACTCATTCATAGGGATTTCATGAAAGTACTCTTCTCCCATAGGAGGTATAGGTCACACTAAGTGCAATGTGAGAATAGCATCCCATACTACCACTCCCACTAGTGCTCCTAATGGGTTCCCAAGGAGTTGAGCACTTCACGATAGTCATTCAAGACATCACTAATACACAAGATAACTTAGTCTAATCAATTAATTTGAGGGAGTTAGCTTAACCGACAAATACCATGAGATCTAGACATGGAATCCCGATATTAACCCCTATCGGATGAGGGATCCTTACTTGCCTAGAGTAAGGTCATGCTTCTTAGCTTTTACATGGCTTTTCCAATAGTTACACCTATGCGGGCACATAGTTAAGGGATAAGGAGATTGATACTAAGTAACTCATTCTCTACTAACGAGTACTCATCTCAAGAGGTACTTTGGACATACAACATCTCAACTTACGAAGTGTAATCCACCTCTCCTTCATATCTTGTCGGTGCTAGGTATAACTCCCCACGGATTCTCAACATCTTAGACTATAGGTAACTAGTGAATACCACATCTCAACTCATGAAGGGCATTCATCATCCCTCCTATCTTAGAAAGCTCATTAGGAATAGTGAGGTTGCTACTAGACACTTCATCTCAACTCACGAAGAGTGTCGACCCCAAGACTCCCCTTCTTACAAAACATAGCTTCATTCATTCTCTTAAAGTGTGTGTGTATACACGTGAGCACACCTTGCATATAAGCATCACTTCATACATTACTTCTAACATGATTTAGACCTTCATTCATCAACTTACACACTGTACATACTTCACTTAGTCATATTCTTCAATTAGACCAAACTCTACGTCAAACATACAATTCAAGTTTCACAATCACAAAACAAGGCCCATTTACAATTTCTATTCATTCTACAAATTAGACCTTCAAGATCAAATTCTCAATACCTATTAAACATAACCAATTTCATCAATTAAACACCGCCACCAAGAAGATGGACCATACCACTCAAGTATCAATTCATAAGAACAATACATATAAGCAACTCTTCAAGTTAACAAACCATAAAAACCTATAAGCATTTTTATCAATAATTCATCATAATAAGTCTCTTAGGGCAGTAGCTAAACCATCATTCCAACACAATAAGACGAAAGTTCATTTTGTACATAAACATGCTCATTTGACCCTTCATAAATCACAACTAGAATGGAAAATTTAACATGATTTCATTAGGGTTTTAGCATTAGAATCAGCAACTAACATTAATAACATCATTAATTAACTTTTATAACCATTTTCATGCAAGACCTATAATGGGTTGAAGATAATAGAAGTTAGGGTTGAAAACCCCTTTTTTGAAATTCATTGGAAATGGCTTCTTGAATGAAAGGGTATTCAAGAATGGATAACATACCTCACTACGAAATCAAAATCCAAGAGTTTTGATGAAGGAATCACGTCCAACCAGCCCTCTTTCCTTCCTTGACCTCTAGCTTTCAATGGTAACTTTGAGAGAGTTTTCTTTAGAGAGGGAGTTTGAATATTTGAAGTGAGGGGTCTTGTCTAGGTCCAGGGTTTAAAACTAAATTAATATAACCTAAAAACACTAAAAATCAGCCTAGGGTCTTAAAAGACTTGGGGTGTATTTACATAAAACACCCCAAGTTGGCAGCAGCTTTCATAGCCTTTGGAGGTGGCCAGTCGACAACCCAAGCTACTGGGGCGTCGATGAGTCGACGGCCCATGCTGCTGGGCGTCGATGGCATCGGAGGATGGTTCAAGGGAGGGCTGGACCTCCCACTAAGTATGGAATGAAAGCCCCCCAGTCGACGGGGCGTCGATGGACTTACGCCCAGTAGACTGTTCCGTCGATTGGGCAGTGTTCTTGGTAGCTTTGTCCAAATCTTGGGCCCTTTATCTAGGGCCCCTTGTGCGTCCTAGATGGGGTCGTGACCGTACGTTAAACCTCTAAACTAAGTCGTCTAGGTTTTAGGAACATCTCATACAAGTTTAAAACAAAATGAACACGTAAAACTCATTCAAAAACCTCAAGAGACACAAGTATTTTCTAAGGCACACCTTCCGAATTTCATCGACGTTTTGGTCGATTGACCTCCAAACTTCACACACACCTTAGGAATACTAAAATAACTCCGTTTAACACAAAATTCACTCATGCAACACTTACGAAGCTCTAGTTCACCTTAATTCGTTTTAGGGTGTTACATTCTCCCCCACTTTGAATAACATTCGTCCTCGAATGACACTTAAACTCTAAGAACCACAAAGACTCACTTAGAATCACATAACACACTATAATCATGATTAAAACATCAACATTCAAAGCATCAACTACCAAGGAGCATCATTTCACACTTTCAAACACTTAGTGACACAAACACTTTTAGCAAAACTTCAAGAAGTCAAAATTCATTCTTAGCCTTCTTTTATGGAGGAACTACCTTCTCCAACATTAAAAATGTTCATATACAACACCTTTTCACACATTGAAACTTCAATTCAAGACAAAAATAATTTTTCTCAAAAATCAAAATTTTTAAAGTGAGGTTCACTGTGCTCACTGTCAAGCATACCAAAATTTTCAAAAATCCATTTCTTAAGTAATTCATCAAGATTACATGATCATACGAACTATAACATCATATAAACTCAATTCATAACATAAAAGCAACAATCATAAAGAGTTAAGACTTACCAAAATCATCAAATCCAGATTAATTATCCTTCCTAGCCCCCATCCCATAGGAAGGGTTCTTCTTGGGAGCATTAGGATCTTGGGAAGCTTGATTGACATATTTTCCCCTTGCTTTGAGATTAGGGCAGTCCCTCATCTTGTGGACTTTGCTACCACAACTAAAGCAACCATCCATTCCGGCAAGACACTTCCCCAAATGTTGCTTTCCACAAGTAGGACACCTAGACCTTTCAAAAGTATGACCACCACCTTGAGAATGTTGGTTTGGATCCATATCCTTGTTTCCCATGGAAGAATCATGGGGATAGAACCTCTTCTTAGGCTTTTGGTGACTAGAATCATCCGACCTAAGCCTCTTACCCTCTTGCCTTATTTCCCTAATTTTGAACTCCTTAATTTGTTGTGCATAAACCATGAGCCTAGATATATCCATGTCATTAAGAAGCATTGCCGTACGAGACTCTATTTCCACCAAAACTAGACTATCCCATCAAAAATTTGTTCGTCCCAGCCCTAGGGTTGGCTACCATACTCGGGGCATACATAGAGAGTTGAGTAAATTTGAGAGAGTATTCTTGCACACTCATTCCCCCTTAACGAAGATTCATGAACTCAACCATTTTCTTCTCCCTACACTCTAGGGGAAAGAATCTATCTAGGAAAGCCTCTTTGAATTCCTACCAATCAACCAAACCTCTTTCTAAGGGTCTCTCACCTCTCCATTGCTCATACCACACTTGAGCAACATCCTTAAGTTGGTAAGCGTCCAATTCTTCTTTCTCCCTAGGGGTCACACCCATAGCATCTACCACTTTGAAAAACTCATCTATGAAGCCTTGTGGATCTTCATCCACCTTAGTTCCATGAGAAGTTGGAGGGTTCATCCTAATGAAATCACGAATCCTAGAAGCGGGTGTACTAGCATTTGGTTGGGGCCTATCTCCTTGATTATCTTGGGCAACAAAGTGATTGTTGACTATTTGAGCTTGAGCCGTCATGAGTTGGGTCAAGTTCATTAGGGCAGCCCTCAACTCCGCATTAGTCATATCACCCTCAGTAAAAGTAGCTTGAGGCATTAGAGGCACTTGAGGCCCTTGAGGTTCCGGAGGCACTTGAGGTTCTCGAAGGGAAACCTCCACATTTTCTTCCTCCTATAGGCCAACAATAGGAACTTGGTAACGAAGAGGGATCCTCTCATTAGCTATACCACCCTCCTACCTTCTAGCGGTCGATCTCCTCGTATTCATGTCCTAAAAACACAAAGAGAAGACGTTGAGAAAAGACACCTTATAAGCTCAACTCTAAGGCACGATATTAGAATAGATAAGAAAGCGAAACTTCTATCATCCTATAGCCTCTTGTCCATGGATGTGTCGCGACTCACACCAATGATAAAGATACTACTAGATGTGGCTTGTGAGACTTTCTAGACCTAAAACTATTTTCCCAAACCTTATGCTCTGATACAAAGTCTTATGAATTGATTATTGAGTAGTATGGTCCATCTTCTTGGTGGCGGTGTTTATTTGATGAAATTGGTTATGTTTAATAGGTATTGAGAATGTGATCTTGAAGGTTTAATTTGTAGAATGAATGGAAATTGTAAATGGGCATTGTTTTGTGATTGTGAAGCTTGAATTATATGTTTGACCTAGAGTTTGGTCTAATTGAAGAATATGACTTAGCCTTTCACGACCCAAAAGTACCCCCTAGACGTTAGGGCTAACTCTCGAATCGTGGCCGGCGTACTTGACCCTTTGGGGTCTCGTACAAGCCTTTAAACTCTCGTTCATAACATAAAACATGAAAAGTAGTGCGAAATTGAAGCTTTTCACAATAATAATAATAAAATAAGTTTCTTTATAAATACTAGGAAATCTTGTCGTCACAAGCCAACTTAAGACACAACTTAGAATCTTAGGGACACGACCCTTTACAATAAAATCGAAATACAAATTAAGTCTTAATAATGAAACTAAGAAACATAAACTATGTCCTCGAATATATGAGGACATACCAAATTCTTGAGAGATAGAATTCCCAAGCTTCAACTTCGATCCTCCATAAGGCTTCCAACCTATACTCATAGGGTATATAAAAGTATGGGGTTAGTACAACAATGTACTTAGTACGTCATATGCAAAAACATGTAAAAATGGACATTTTTAGTAAAATAAGCCTTCATGCTGATTTAACAAAACATTCATGAACTTAGGAACAAAACAGCATAATAAACATCATTAAGAATTTAAAGAAGGATTTCCATAACTTTAAATTAAGGACATACTTTACAGTGAACACATCAAACCTTACAGTGAACAGACTCAAGTATACAATTTCACATAAGTACTCTCCTCCAATAGGACTCTTAGGTCACACTAAGTTCAATGTGTGAGTAGTTTCCTATACTACGACTCCCACTAGCGCTCCTAATGGATTCCCAAGAATTTGAGCACGTCACAACAATTTAACTAACATTACAGTAAACTCAATTGGACATTACAGTGAACTTTTTTGAACACTTATAGTGGAGACCTCACAGTGAGTGACACGATCCAAGTCATGTGAATCCGTTTCCTTTGAAACTTCCTTACCCAAGTTATCCTAAGGTTCCCGAAGGTGAGCCAAGTAGGGACCATCCATACATCCCTTACAAAGCACACCAAAGCGATCCTTAAGACCACTAATCTTAGACTTTACTCGTTAGGAAAACAAATCCACTCCCTTGGCTAACATGTGCAACACACTCATAGGAAATATAGACAACACTAAGTGCAATGTGAGAGTAGCATACCATACTACCACTACAACTTAGTGCTCCTAATGGTTTCCATTAAATCAAGCCCTACACCATAATCATTCATAACATCACACATTCACACGGATTTCATGAAAGTACTCTGGTCCCATAGGAGGTATAGGTCACACTAAGTGCAATGTGAGAGTAGCATCCCATACTACCACTCCCACTAGCGCTCCTAATGGGTTCCCAAGGATGTGAGCACTTCACGATAGTCATTCAAAACATCACTAATACACATGATAACTTAGTTCAATCAATTCATTTGTGGGAGTTAGCTTAACCGACAAAGACCATGAGAGCTAGACATGGAATCCCAATATTAACCCCTATCGGATGAGGGATCTTTACTTGCCTAGAGTAAGGTCATGCTTCTTAGATTTTACATGGCTTTTCAAATAGCTACACCTATGTGGGCACACAGTTAGGGATAAGGAGATTGCTACAAAGTTACTCATTCTCTACTAACGAGGAGTACTCATCTCAAGAGGTACTTTGGACATACAACATCTCAACTCACGAAGTGTAATCCACCTTTCTTTCATATCCTCTCGGTGCTAGGCATAACTCCCCATGGATTCTAAACATCTTAGACTATAGGTCAAGGATAACTAGTAAATACCACATCTCAACTCACGAAGGGCATTCATCCTCCCACCTATCTTAGAAATCTCATTAGGAATAGTGAGGTTGCTACTAGACACTTCATCACAACTCACGAAGAGTGTCCACCCCAAGACTCCCCTTCTTACTAAACTTAGCTTCATTCATTCACTTAAAGTGTGTGTGTGTACACGTGAGCACACCTTGGATATAAGCATCACTTCATATACATTACTTCTAACATGCTTTAGACCTTCATTCATCAACTTACACACTTTACATACTTCACTTAGTCATATTATTCAATTAAACCAAACTCTAGGTCAAACATACAATTCAAGCTTCACAACCACAAAACAATGCCCATTTACAATTTCAATTCATTCTACAAATTATACCTTCAAGATCACTTTCTCAATACCTATTAAACATAACCAATTCATCAAATAAACACTTCCACCAAGAAGATGGACCATACCACTCAAGAATCAATTCATAAGAACAATACAATATAAGCAAATCTTCAAGTTAACAACCCATAACAACCTATAAGCATTTTTGTCAATAATTCATCATAATAAGGCCCTTAGGGCAGTATCTAAAGCATCATTCCAACAAAATAAGATCAAAGTTCATTTTGTACATAAACATGCTCATTTGACCCATTTCATAAACCACAACTTAGAAAGGAAACTTTAACATGATTTCATTAGGGTTTTAGCATTAGAATCACCAACTAACATTAATAACATCATTAATTAACTTTTAGAACCATTTTCATGCAAGACCCATAATGGGTTGCAGATAATAGTAGTTAGGGTTGAAAACCCCTTTTTGAAATTCATTGGACATGGCTTCTTGAATGAAAGGGTATTAAAGAATGGATACCATACCTCACTAAGAAATCAAAATCCAAGAGATTTGATGAAGGAATCACGTCCAACCAGCCCTCTTTCCTTCCTTGACCTCTAGCTTTCAATGGTGACTTTGAGAGAGTTTTCTTTAGAGAGGGAGTTTGAATATTTGAAGTGAGGGGTCTTGTCTAGGTCTAGGGTTTAAAACTAACTTAATATAACCTAAAAACAATAAAAATATCAGCCTAGGGTCTTAAAATATTTGGGGTGTATTTACATAAAACACCCCAAGTTGGAAGCAGCTTTCACAGCTTTTGGAGGTGGCCAGTCGATGACCCGTGCTGCTGGACCTCCCACTAGTATGGAAAGACGGCGCCCCTGTCTACATGGCGCCGATGGACTTACGCCCAGTAGACTGCTCCGTCGATTGGGCAGTGTCCTTGGCAGCTTTGTCCAAATCTTGATCCCTTCATCTAGGGCCACTTGTGGGTCCTACGTGGGGTCGTTCCCAAACTTTAAACCTCTAAACTAAGTCGTCTAGGTCTTAGGAACATCTCATACAAGTTTCAAACAAAATGAACACGTAAAACTTACTCAAACACCTCAAGACACGCAAGTATTTTCTAAGGCACACCTTCTGAACGTCGTGGACGTTTTTAGTCGATTGACCTCCAAACTCAACAAAACTTCACACACACCTTAGGAATACTAAAGTACCTCCGTTTAACACAAAATTCACTCAAGCAACACTTACGAAGCTCTAGTTCACCTAAATTCATTTTAGGGCGTTACATTCTCCCCCACTTGGAATAACATTCGTCCTCGAATAACACTTAGATCTCAAGAAAAACAAGGACTCACTTAGCATCACATAAGAAATTACAATCATGATTAAAACATCAACAATCAAAGCATCAAATAGCAAGGAGCATCATTTCACATTTTCAAACACTTAGTGACACAAACACTTTTAGCAAAACTTTAAGAAGTCAAAATTCATTCTTAGCCTTCTTTTATGGAGGAACTACCTTCTTCAACATTAAACATGTTCATATACAACACCTTTGTGCACATTGAAACTTCAATTCAAGACAAAAATAATTTTTCTCAATAATCAAAAAATTTATAGTGAGGTTTACTGTGCTCAGTATCAAGCATACCAAAATTTTCAAAAATCCATTCCTTAAGCATTTCATCAAGATGAGATGATCATACGAACTATAAAACCATATAAAATCACTTCATAACATAGAAGCAACAATCATAAAGCGTTAAGACTTACCAAAATCATCAAATCCGGATTAATTATTCTTCCTAGCCCCCATCCCATAAGAAGGGTTCTTCTTGGGAGCATTATGATCTTGGGAAGCTTGATTGACATCTTTTCCCCTTGCTTTGAGATTAGGGCAGTCCCTCATCTTGTGGCCTTTGCTACCACAACTAAAGCAACCATCCATTCCGGCAAGACACTTACCCGAATGTTTCTTTCAACAAGTAGGACACCTAGCACTTTCAAATGTATAACCACCACCTTGACAATGCTGGTTTGTAGGGTTATCCTTGTTTCCCATGGAACAATCTTGGGTATAGAACCTCTTCTTAGGCTTTTGGTGACTAGAATTATCCGACCTAGGCCTCTTATCCTCTTGCCTTATTTCCCTAATTTTGGACTCCTCAATTTGTTGTGCATAAGCCATGAGCATAGAGATATCCATATCATTAAGAAGCATTGCCGTACGACACTCTTTTTCCACCAAACTAGACACTCCCATCACAAATTTGTTCATCCTAGCCCTAGTGTTGGCTAACATAATCGGGGCATACTTAGAGAGTTGGGTAAATTTGAGAGAGTATTCTTGCAAACTCATTCCCCCTTGACGAAGATTCATGAACTCAACCATTTTCTTCTCCCTCCACTCTAGGGGAAAGAAACTATCTTGTAAAGCCTCTTTGAATTCCTACCGATAAACCAAACCTCTTTCTAAGGGTCTGTCACCTCTCCATTGCTCATAACTCACTTGACCAACATCCTTAAGTTGGTAAGATGCCAATTCCGCTTTCTACCTAGGGGTCACACCCATAGCATCTACCACTTTGAAAACCTCATCTATGAAGCCTTGTGGATCTTCATCCATTTAGTGCCATGAAAAGTTGGAGGGTTCATCGAAATCACGAATCCTAGAAGCGTGTGTACTAGCATTTGGTTGGGGCCTATCTCCTTGTTTAGCTTGGGCAACAAAGTTATTGTTGACGACTTGAGATTGATCCGTCATGAGTTGGGTCAAGTTCATTTGGGAAGCCCTCAAATCTGCATTAGTCATATCACCCTTAAGCAAAGGAGCTTGAGTCATAGGAGGCACTTGAGGCACTTGAGGTTACAGAGGCACTTGAGGTTCTTGAAGGGGAACCTCCACATTTTCTTCCTACTCTAAGCCAACAATAGGAACTTGGTCACGGAGAGGGATCCTATCATTAGCTATACCACCCTCCTCCCTTCTAGCAGTCTATCTCCTCGTATTCATGTCCTAAAAACACAAAGAGAAGAGGTTGAGAAAAGACATCTTATAAACTCAACTCTAAGGCACAATATTAGAATAGAAAAGAAAGTGAAACTTCTATCATCCTATAGCCTCTTGTCCATGGATGTGTCGAGACCAATGACCAAGATACTAATAGATGTGGCTTGTGAGACTTTCTAGACCTTAAAATATTTCCCAAAACCTTATGCTCTGATACCAAGTCTCTCACGACCCGAAAGTACCCCCTAGAAGTTAGGGCTAACTCTCGAATAGTGGTCGGGCGTACTTCACCCTTTGGGGTCTTGTACAATCCCTTCAACTCTCGTTCATAACATAAAGCACGAAATGTAGTTAGGAATTAACACTTTTCACGATAATAACAATAAAATAAGTCTCTTCATAATTACTAGGAAATCTTGTCGTCACAAGCCAACTTAAAGACACAACTTAGAATCTTAGGGACACGGCCCTTTACAATATAAAGGAAATAAAAAATAAGTCTTAATAATGAAACTAAGAAACATAAACTATGACCTCGAATATATGAGGATATACACAATTCTTGAGAGATAGAATTCCCAAGCTTCAACTTCGATCCTCCAAAAGGCTTCCAACCTGAACTCATAGGATATATAAAAGTGTGGGGTTAGTACAACAATTTACTAAGTATGGCATATGGAAAAAAAATGTAAAAAGGGACACTTTTAGTAAAATAAGCCTTCATGCCGATTTAACAAAATATTCATAAACTTAGGAACAAAACAACATAAGAAGTATCATGTCACGACCCGAAAGCACCCCCTAAAAGTTAGGGAAAACCTTCGAATCATGACCAGGCGTACTTGACCCCTTTGGGGTCTCGTACAAGCCCTCTAACTAGCATTCATAACATAAAGCATGAAAAGTAGTGCGGAATTAAAACTTTTCACGATAATAATAATAAAAGAAGTATTTTCATAAATACTAGGAAATGTTATCGTCACAAGCCAACTTAAGGACAGAACTTAAAAATCTTAGGGACACGTCCCCTTTAAAATAAAAGTAAATACATTTTTAAGTCCTAATAAAGAAACTAAGAAACATAAAACTATGTCCTCGAATATATGAGGACATACCCAATTCTTGAGAGATAGAATTCCCAAGCTTCAACTCCGATCCTCCAAAAAGGCTTCCAACCTATATTCATAAGGTATATAAAAGTATGGGGTTAGTACAACAATGTACTAAGTATGGCATATGCAAAAACATACGAAAAGGGACATTTTAATAAAAATAACTTTTCATGCAATTAAAGCAATATTCATGAATCTAGAAACAAACCAACATAAGAATCGACAATCAACACTTTATGGCAACTTTACCAAAACTTAGAGTGATCAAAAGGAACATTTAAATGAACTTACTAAACTTACAATGAAAATTGAATAAAGCATCACAGTGAACATAATGGATTCTTACAATGGAGACCTTACAGTGAATGGCACGGTCCAAGTCATATGAACTCTTTTCCTTTGAAGTTGCCCTAACCCAAGGTTATCCTAAGACTCCCTAAGGTGAGCTAAGAAGGGATTTTCATTACACCTCCCTTCAAAGCACACCAAAGCGACCCTTAAAACAACCAAATCTTAGGCTTACTTCGTTGGAAATCAAATCCACGCCCTTGGCTAACATATGCAAAACACTCATGGAAATATAGGTCATACCAACTGCAATGTGAGAGTAGCATCCCATACTACCACTCCTACTTAGTACTCCTAATGGATTCCATTTACTCAAGTACTCCACAATAATCCTCCATAACACTACACCATAGTACTCATTCACACGGATTTCATGAAGGTACTCTTCTCCCATAGTAGGTATAGGTCACACCAAGTGCAATGTGAGAATAGCATCCCATACTACTACTCCCACTCAATGCTCCTACTCGGTAACTAATGTGGATTGAGCACTTCACGACATACATACACAAATTCAACAATATACAAGATAATTAGTTTCAAATCAATTCTTTTGTGGTAGTTAGCTTAACCAACAAAGACCATGAGAGCTAGACATGGAATCCCGATATTAACCCCTATCGGATGAGGTATCCTTAATTGCCTAGTGTAAGGTCATGCTTCTTAGCGTTTACATGGCTGTTCCAATAGCTACACCTATGCGGGCACATAGTTAAGGGATAAGGAGATTGCTACAAAGTAACTCACTCTCTACTAACGAGGAGTACTCATCTCAAGAGGTACTTTGGATTACAACATCTCAACTCACGAAGTGCAATCCACCTCTCCTTCATATCCTCTCGGTGCTAGGCATAACTCCCCACGGATTTCTCAATATAATAGTCTATCTTAGAAAGCTCACTAGGAATGGAGAGGTTGCTACTAGACACTACGTCTCAACTCACGAAGTGTGTCCACCTCAAGATTCCCCTTTTTGCTCAACTTGGTATAATACATTCTTTAAAGTGTGTGTGTGTGTACATGTGTACACTTTGAATATAAGCATCATGTCATTATCAACAAGT
Source organism: Solanum sitiens (assembly GCA_016801875.1). Lineage (NCBI taxonomy): Eukaryota > Viridiplantae > Streptophyta > Magnoliopsida > Solanales > Solanaceae > Solanum > Solanum sitiens. The sequence continues at coordinate 177,996 of JABWTJ010000728.1, forward strand.
TCGCATACTTTAACACGATTCATCGAGTTACACACTCTACATGCTTCTCATAATCATATACTTTATTTAGACATAAACTAGGTCAAGCATGCAATTCAAGCAACACCAAACACAATAGAAGACCCATATACAATATATCTTAATTTAACATATTAGACCTTCAAGATTACCTACTCAACACATACTAAACAACATCAAGCTCATCAATTAGCACCGCCACCCATAAGGTGGACCATACCACTCAAATAGCAATTCATAAAACGAAATATACAATGACAACAACTCATCAACAATTCAAACCATCATCACCCATAATAAATTTGTCAACATTTCACCATATTAAGGCCCTTAGGGCAGTAGCTACACCAACATGACATACACAAGAAGACCCAAGTTCATACCTTACTCAAATCATGCTCACATAACCCATATTTAAGTCAAAAGTTGAAGTATGCATAAACAAGAGTTTCATGGAGTTTTAACATCAAAATCATCAATTCAAACCAAGATAAATACATTTAAACCATTAGAACTTAAATACAAGAAGACCCATACTAGAAATCAAAGTTAGAAGAAGATTGAGTTTAGAAACCCTTTTGAAAACCATTTTGGAAATTGGCTTCTTGAATGAAAAGATATTCAACAATGGAAACCATACCTTTAAGATAAGTAAATCCACTAATTTTTATGAATAAATAAGTCCAAGGCAGCCCTACTTTCCTTCCTTGACTTCTAGCTTCCAATGGAGTCTTGAGAGAGTTTCTTCAGAGAGAGAGAGTTGAATTTAGAAGTGAGGGGGTCTTGTCTAGGTCTAGGGTTTAAAACACATTTAATATAACCTAAAAATCCCTTAACAAACCGTCCAAACTCTTATTTAGATGTGGGGTGAATTTACAAGTTCACCCCTGCCTTGGCAGAAAAATTTGCGCACAGGGACAAGGCTTGCGACGACCTGCTTGTGACGGTGCGTCACGGGTGCAACGGCCCGTCCTGACCATCCGTTGCAAGCTTCAGTGGCTTTCCAAGGGTCCCCTCTACACCCTTTAACAAGTCCCCCACGACGTAACCTTGTGACGGGGCGACACAGCCATGACTGGCCGTCGACTGCTCCGTCGCCAAGGCTGCCTGGGACAGCCTGCTTACCAGGTTTTGGGTCCTTCCTCAAGGACCCTTCGATGGTCCTTGGGGATAATTTCCCGGACGTTTCCAACAAAAATATGATCATCTATAAGTTTAACACCTCTCACATGAATTTCATCCAAAACAAACACATAAAACTCGACGAAACTCGTCTAGACGTACGAGGTCGACTCAAGGCATATCTTTCGAATGCCTTAGACGTTCTTGGTCGTTTGACCTCCAAACTTCACTAAACTTTGCACACTGCCTAAGGACACTAAACTAACTCCGTTTAACTTAAAATCAACTCAAGAAACAATCATGAGGCTCTAGTTCACCTTTGTTCATTTGGGGGCGTTATACATCATTAAGCATTTCAAGAAGGATTTCGATAGCTTTAACTTAAGGACATACTTTATAGTGAACACATCAAATCTTATAGTGAACCAACTCATTTGACCCATTTCATAAACCACAACTAGAAAGGAAACATTAACATGATTTCATTAGGGTTTTAGCATTAGAATTACCAAATAACATTAATAACATCATTAATTAACTTTAAGAACCATTTTCATGCAAGACCCATAATGGGTTGAAGATAATAGAAGTTACGGTTGAAAATCCTTTTTTTAAATTCATTGGAAATGGATTATTGAATGAAAGAGTATTAAAGAATTGATACAATACCTCACTAAGCAAGCAAAATCCAAGAGTTTTGATGAAGGAATCACGTCCAACCATCCCTCTTTCCTTCCTTGACCTCTAGCTTTCAATGGTGACTTTGAGAGAGTTTTCTTTAGAGAGGGAGCTTGAATATTTGAAGTGAGGGGTCTTGTCTAGGTCTAGAGTTTAAAACTAACTTAATATAACCTAAAAACACTAAAAATATCAGCCTAGGGTCTTAAAAGACTTGGGGTGTATTTACATAAAATACCCCAAGTTGGCAGCAGCTTTCATAGCCTTTGAAGGTGGCCAATCGACGACCCAAGCTACTGGGCATCGATGAGTCGACGGCCCATGCTGCTGGGCGTCGATGGCTGGTTCAAGGGAGGGCTGTACCTCCCACTAAGTATGGAACGACAGCCCCCCAGTCGACGGGGCGTCGATGGACTTACGCCCAGTAGACTGTTCCGTCGATTGGGCAGTGTTCTTTGTAGCTTTGTCCAAATCTTGGGCCCTTTATATAGGGCCCCTTGTGGGTTCTAGGTGGGGTCGTGACCGGACGTTAAACCTCTAAACTAAGTCGTCTAGGTCATAGGAACATCTCATGCAAGTTTAAAACAAAATGAACACGTAAAACTCATTCAAAAACCTCAAGACACACAAGTATTTTCTAAGGCACACCTTCCGAATGTCATGGACGTTTTTGGTCGATTGACCTCCAAACTTCACACACACCTTTGGAATACTAAAATAACTCCGTTTAACACAAAATTCACTCAAGCAACACTTACAAAGCTGTAGTTCACCTTAATTCATTTTAGGGCGTTACAGTTCAAAGCAACACTTACAAAGCTGTAATCTCTATATCATGAGAACCATTGTGAACCTAACTTCCCACATTTGGAAGGGACACTCTCTCATAACTAGTTCACTCGGTGCGAAGCTAAAGTCCCTCTTTGAAATTTCTTTAAGCCTTTAATAATCATCATATCTTAGTATAGGTCATAGAGGACTAACTCCTTTTATATCATAATCATTAGCTCATAAGGAATTGCATGAGAACATCCTTTCATAACAACCCTCATATGTGAGATTAACTCATTATCATCATTATGTCATAGTAAGGCACATAAGTGATCCATAATCAACCTTATATAATTACACCTTAATCATAATCTCACAATCCATATAATCAAGAAATTTAAATTACATTCATCATACCATAGCCAATATAATCTAATCACATTCAGCAATACAATTGAATACCATTATCAAGTATAAGTCATCACAATTGAAGTAAGGATTCAAGATCATAGGTCTTACCAATTAACCTTCACAAGCCTTCATCCTTGGTATTACCATCAACCAACCATATTAATACAATAATAGACTTAATCACATCCCATAATAGTAATAAACACAAGAACTAATTCAATTGCACCATCACTATTCAAGTCAACCTCAATTCATAACCTAGAGGGAAATAGGGTCAGTTCATGATCTCTTTTACAGAACTAGGTCTAAAATGAATAAATACCCTAATTCACAAATAATCAATAATAATTCATCCATAATAATCAAAATAAATCAAGAACAATACAATTTGAAAGTTCAATTTCGAATTAGGAATGAAACCCATGATTTTATCATCTTTTCGAAATCAATTTAGAAGAACCCTTTGGAATGGAGTCCCAAAGGTAAAGAGTTCTCATACCTCACTGCACCATTTTAGGCCTACAACCACCATAAGTAAGTGTAGCCTAAAATAGCAAAAATCAAAGGCCACACTTTTGGACTTTAAGCAACACTTTTCCAAGGGTGCCCGAAAGAGGGTTAACCTTAAAAGGTTAGACTAACAAGCAAAATGGACACGCTTTGATGTACCTCATATAGCAACATTTATATCTCATACAACTACACTTTCAAGCGTGGCCTTTGCTTCCTTGTTGCCAAAGATTTTAAAGTGTCGCCTTTTCTATCAAATATATGACAACGATCTTTATGTGTTGCCTCTTCTATGTAATATATGACAACACATTGAAGTGTAGTCCTTGCTCATGTGCATACAACAATCTACAGCCTTATGGATTAATTTTTAAGTGTGGTAATACTATTTTTGCTATAAAATGTTTATATTCCACAATTTCTAATTGAAAATCACCAATATCATTTTGAAATAAATAATCTCAAGCATTAAATTGGTTAATAAGTAATTCAAATATAGAGATTTCTAATACACTTCAAAAGATAGTACATGTACACAATAGTTCAAAAAGAACACTTACAAAGTTCAATATATCTGTCACGACCCAAAAGTACCCCCTAGAAGCTAGGGATAACCCTCGGACCGTGACCGGGCGTACTTGACCCTTTGGGGTCTCAAACAAGCCCTTCAGGTATCATTTATTACATAAGACATGAAAAGTAATGCGGAATTTAAAACTTTTCACAAATAATTAAATAAAAGAATTCTTTCATAAATACTAGAAAATCTCATCGTCACAAGCCAACTTAAAGACACGACATAGAATCTTAGGGACACGATCCTTTACATTAAAAGAGAAATACATAATAGGTCTTAATAATAAAACTAGGATACATAGACTATGTCCTCGAATATATGAGGACATACCAAATCTTTAGAGAGTAAATTTTCCAAGATACGCCTTCAACCTTCAAAAGCTTCCAACCTATACTTATAAGGTATATAAAAGTATGGGGTTAGTACAAACAATGTACTAAGTATGACATATGCAAAATCACGTAAAAAGGGACATTTTAATAAAATAAGCTTTCTTTCCAAATAATTATAACATTTATGAATTTAGAAGCCAAACAACATAAGAAACATCATTTAACACTTAAACAAGGATTTCCATCATTTTGAACAAAAGATACACTTTACAGTAAGTTACCCAACCTTTACAGTGAACTAATCAAGCATACGGACTTTATGTAAGTACTCTTCTCCAATAGGACTCTTAGGTCACACTAAGTGCAATGTGAGAGTAGCATCTCATGCTACCACTCCCACTTAGCGCTCCCAATGGATTTCCATGGATTGGAGCACTTTCCTATAAATTAATCAACATCACAGTGAACCATATAAAACATTACAGCAAGTTTAAAAGCTGTTTAGTGAACTAAAGACTCCAACAATGGTGAACTTCCAAGGTATTGTCAATGAGGAAGTGAACTCATTTCCGTAGGAGTTTTCCTACCTAAGGATAATCCTAAGACTCTCCAAGGTAAGACATGAAGAAAACATCTAAACACTTCCTTCAATGCACACCCAAGCGATCCTCAAGACTACCCCATTCGGCTTACTCACCTCGGGAGAACAAGTCACCATTCAATCACAAGACATTAGAAGAACACCCAACAAAACACCAAAGACTTCCCTTTCGGAATGCCTACTTAGTGAAATGAGTAGATGGCGTCCCATACCACCCCCTACCCTAAGTAGTATACTCTTTTAAAAGGTTTGGCACCAAGTCTTCCCTTTCGAAAAGTCCTACTTAGTGCAATTGATAGATAGAGTCCCATACCACCACCTACCCAAAGTAGTACGTTCTTTTAGAAGACTTAGTTCATTCAATTCATATAGGTAGCACATTTTTTTAGAAGACTTAGTACTTTCATTATTTTTTGGGGGGGTTAGCTTAACCGACATAGACCTTGAGAGCTAGACATGGAATCCCGATATTAACTCCTATCGGATGAGGGATCCTTACTTGCCTAGAGTAAGGTCATGCTTCTTACCTTTTACATGGATTTCCCAATAGGTACACCTATGTGGGCACATAGTTAAGGGATAAGGAGATTTCTACTAAGTAACTCATTCTCTACTAACGAGGAGTACTTATCTCAAGACGTACATTGGAATACAACATCACAACTCACGAAGTGTATTCCACCTCTTTTTCATATCCTCTAGGTGCTAGGCATAACTCCCCACGGATTCTCAACATTATAAGCTACATGTTAAGGATAACTAGTGAATACCACATCTCAACTCACGAAGGGCATTCATCCTCTAACCTATCTTGGAAAGCTCAATAGGTGTGAGCACACCTTGCACATAAGCATCATCTCATTCACATTTCATTCTATATATGCTTAGACGTTCTTTCATCACATCACACACTTTCAAATGCTTTACATAATTATATAAGTCATTTAGGCATACTCTCTAGCCTACTTAACATAATAGTCTCATAAAACACATTCAGCTAGAATAACATCATTTTCATACTTACTTCACATAACAAGCCTTCAAGGCCTCATTCACATTGAATAAGTAACTTAACATTTATATAAGTCAATTAAACACCGCCACCATGAAGGTGGACCATACCACTCAAGATGCATTTCATAACCAAAGCTTACTATACATAAACAACATACCCTTCAATCAACGCTTCCATCACCTATATCATTTTTCTCAACAATTCATCATAAATTAACCCTTAGGGCAGTAGCTAAAGATCAATAACAACATAAGTAAAGTAAAGTTCAAAGACTACAAAACTAAGCTCATATAACCCATTTCTTAAGCCAACATTTGATGAAAAGCTTTAACATAGTTTCATTGAGGTTTTAAACTTAAAATAATCAACTAACATTAGAAACATCATTAATTAGTCATTAGAAATGTTTTCATGCAAGACCCATATTTAGAGTTGAAAGTAGTAGAAACTAGGGTTGAAAACCCCTATTTGAAAATTCATTATAAGGGACTCCCTGAATGGAAGAGAGTTTGAGTATGGATACCATAACTCAAATCCAAGAAAACCCAATGATTTTGGTGAAGCACCACGACCAAACCAGCCCTCCTAGCCCTTCTTGACTTCTACCTTCCAAAGAGACTTGAGAGAGTTTGTCTTTAGAGAGAGAGAGTTTGAATTTTAAAGTGAGGGGTCTTGTCTAGGTCTATGAATTATAACCAACCTAATATAACTTAAAAACCTTAAAAATATCATCCTAGGATCATAAAAGACTTGGGATGAATTTACAAAACACCCCAAGACTTAACAGGCAACGTTGCAGCTTTTGGGATAGTCCCCATCAACGGACCAACCGACGGTCCATTTTTCAAGGGACGGACCATTGGTGAGGTCTCATTGGTTGGGACTGCAACCCACAAAACCTGCAGGCTTTCAGGCCCCATCGACGGAAGGAAACCAACAGACCGTTTGTCAACCGGCGGTCCATTGGTTGAGTCTCGTGGGTTGAGACTTAGCCCCATTCGGAGTCTGGCCATCCTGTCTTGCAGGTCCAATCGACGCCCATGGTCGACGGGTCGTTTGTGGACCAACGGACCATCCTTTCGTTCGTAGTTTGGTCACTTCTTTGGCAGTTTGGTCCAAGTCGTGGGCCCTTCTCTAGGCCCTCTTGTGGGTCCTAGGTGGGGTTGTACCCAAACGCTAAACCCCTAAACATGGTCGTCTAGGTCTTAGGAACATCTCATGCATGTTTCAAGCATAACGAACACGTAAAACTCACTCAAAGACCTAAAGACACACAAGTACTTTCTCGGGCACACCTTCCGAACGGCATGGACGTTCTTGATCGTTTGACATCCAAACTTATCCAAATTTCACACAATGCCTAGGGACACTAAGGTAACTCATTTTAACTTAAAATTAATCCAAGAAACAACCATGAAGCTCTAGTTCACCTTAGTTCACTTTAGGGCATTACAATATCTTAGCAATGAATATATTATACAAAATCAAAAATAATGTATTAAAATTCTACAATAGTTCAAAACTCTTCATCATCCACTTCAATGAGATCAAATTGACTTGTGGCAATCTGTAAGACCCCCAAAATGTGTTAGGGTGTCTAGAGCCTAACATTGTTGTTTTAAGGTTATAATTTCCTAAAATGACTTATAATATGTTTTAGAGTCAATGTATAAAGTTTGAGGTGATTTGGAAGTCAAACATCAAGGGTTGACCAAAATGTTTGACGACTAGTCACCTATGTGCCTCATCTGTCTATGCATGCTTAAAATTGTATGGAATGAGCTTATGAAGTCTTAAAATGAGTTATAATGATTTTTAATGGTATTATAAGATGTTTCGTGAAGTTTGGAGGTCAAACGTCCAAGACGTTCGAAAGTTAGCTCTTGAGACGTTCATGTGCGTCTTGATAGGGCCTTGCATGTTTGGACGAGTTACGTGTATTTTTTTTGGGTGAAACCCATGTGGGAGGTCTAAAACTTGTTAAGGGTTGTATTTAATTTGGAAACGTTTGGGTACGACTTCAAAAGGTCCCACAAGAAGTGCCAAAAGCTGGTCGAGACACTAACTTGGCAGTGTTAATCGACAGACCAAACGACGGCCAGTTGGTCAACCAACGGTCCGTAGGTGAGGTCTCATCGTTTTACACTTAGATTGGGAAGGACTCAACCCAAATATTGTCCTAGTACCAATCGACGAAAGCCAAAGGATGGCCCGTCGATTGACCAACGGCCAATCAGTAGGTCCGTCGATGGTGGCCTGCACCTACTGCATGCGTACTGTTTTATTAAAGGGGTAAATGGGAAATTCCCCCCATGTCCTAAACCTACTCTAATTGATTTATGTACCTATTTTTGGGTGTATAAAAGTCATCAAACACTTGAACCTCCCATTCCTAACCCATTCCCACGAAAGAAACCTTTCCCTCCAAGAATGTTCTCCCTAGAAACCACCATTGTTGGTGAAGCTCAAGAACAGCTTGGAGCTCGGATTTACATGGATGATTCATCAAGTTTTAAAGGTTTTCATGAATATAAAGGTATGGTGATCCTTCATCTCTAGTTATCCTTGAATCTAGAGAGTTAATCTCAAAGCTTTCAAAGAAGGTCCATGATCAAATATCTTCTTCTTCAATCTAGCCACGGGTTCTTTCTTAAATTGATTTCAAAGGCATAATATGAATGTATTAGTGATTATATACTGATTTGGACATGGTTTTCAATCCAATTTCATGATGAACCCATGCTCTTTCACAAATTCAATTTTAGTAGAGTAAGGCTTTATGATCTTAATCTTGTGCATGTCGATTTGTGATTCAACTATGTTAATATTATTAGATCTTCTCTTTAGAATGTGTATTGATGATGCATTACGTTATATTGTATTAATGTGAATTGCTACTTAAAGAATGTGATCTTAATTTTATTGAATGTCAAGCATGGCCTTCACTGTAACATGGACCTTATTATGCATGAATGTGGAATTCAATTGTGTAGGGATAATTGTACCTACTGTATCACTTGGATATTATTGTTGAGTTATATATATCTGATTCATGTGGTTCAAGGGTTGATTGGACTATATTCTTCTACTTTCCATTGATGTCTAAAATAACATGTTCACTGTGATCTAGAGGTTATAGCAATGGTAGTAGGATTTCATGTAGATTATATTGTCCTCAACTACTGACTTGTATAGATGATATTAATGAATTGTGGGTATGAATTCTTGATGATCAAAGAAAAGGAGTCATGGCATGAATTGATCTAGATTCTTCTAGCCTACAATTTGAATGTTGTAATGAACATTAGGTGATCTTAATTCTAGGGTAGATGAAGCACGATTTAGATTTGATTTATATCTATTTGACTACTGCCCTAGATGTATATTATTGATACATTATGATTAATGAGAAAAACTAGGGAAGTTACTAGATGATCTATCACTCTCTACTTCCTACCATATATGTGATATAGTGCACTAGTTGAATCATGCTTTTGTGACGAATTGTACATGGTTTCGTTTATAACTTAAATAAATTATAGCTTCTGCTCTATAATGTATAAATGATGAGAAAGGAGTGTTGATCAATGATGATCAAATATTGATGAATTGGTAAGAATGGCTCATCCCTCTACTTTTCTATATTAATGTAGTTGATAAAGTCTAGTATGGCATTGTATGGTATAGTCCGCTTATAGTGGCGGTGTTTACTTTATGTCACTATATATGTGTGTTGACCATGGCCTTGAAGGAAAATTGATGATTATATGAATGAGTGGTTATGATGATCACCTTATGTGTAACTTGTGCCTAGTCTTCGATTATAGGTGTGAACATAGTTTGTATACTATTGTTATGACCATGTGAATGACTATGTAAGAGCATGTGTAGGTGTTGTATGGGTTAAGTGTTATTTATTGATGACCCCTACCCGTGTACCCCTATGTGAATGTGTAAATAGCTAAAGTTAGGAGTCTTGATTATAATGTGAAGATTTTCTTGCCTCCTATGCTATTGTGTGTTGTGTGATCTATGTTTGAAAGTGTAATGTGGTCTAGGAGGGTGGATGCTTTAATGAGTTGTTGATATGTGATCATGTTGACCAATGTACACACACACTCACACTTCATGCATGCTTACAAGTAGTATAGAATCAAGTGTCTAAATGAAAGGTAGTACTCATATTCACTAGTGTCTGCTACTATGCAAGTTAAGCTTATGTGTATGATGAAGTATGAATGTGCATTGAGTCATAGTGGGTTTATATGAAAGGATTGCTCATATAGTTATACCTATAGACTTATGCCTTGATGTATGAACATGTGTGATATTTATGTGTTATGCAAAAGGTTTGCCCACATATATGACACACACACACACATGGATGATGATCTAGTGAATGGGAGGGTCCTTGAGAGGGGTGCCCAAGAATACTCTATAACTATATATGTGCTTCAATATGTTATTAGCATATGACGAATAAATATTTTAAGCCTGTGTTTTTATGAAAAATGTAATTAAAGGCTTTTCAATAAAGGGAACTTAGCTTAGCACCGAGTGAACTTGACATTGAGAGGTGTTGACTTTCCCTTGAGGAAGATTCACCATTTGTCCCTTATAGAGTGTTGACTTCCCTTAGAGGATTACTCACCTATGGACCCATATGAGGTGTTAACTTCCATTTGAGGAAGGGGTTCACCCATGTTTTCTCATGAGATAAGGCCACAATTGCCCAATGGCATATAGAGGGAGTTCAGCAAACTATGCTTGCCACATAGGATCTTGCAAAGTGTATTCACTTAGGATGCTAGGATGTATGTTAATGTTCTACGTTGGCTAGGTAGGAACACCTTCCATTGGTGTACGGCTCTACAACACCAAATTCCATGTTTGACACCCATGGTCTTAGTGTCAGTTAAGGCTATAGTTTCCCTAAAGTAAAATGGACAATGGAAGTAAAGAACTAGGATCCTAACTAGGATGACCTAAGGGAGGTTACTTAGTATTGGTGGAAGTAATGAACCCATCTAGACATTGCACAAGTAGCTCCATAGGAATTCCTAGGAAGGTGACCTAATATGTATGATTATGATTATGTCTTTATGCATGATATTGTAGAAGTTGTCTACTTGTTATGAAGATGTGCATGGTATGAATCTAGATGATGTGATCTATCCTTATGTGCATTATGTTGGTCTAAATGACTATATGATGAAGGTCTTGTATTGACATGAATTAAGTCAAGACCATAAGGATGTATGAACTGTGTGTTAAGGTTTGTGGTCTCATGAATAGTTTACTAAGTATGTGTGAGGTTATGGGGCTTCACATGTACATTGCACTAGTAGGCTAAGATTGGGGTCATGAACAATATCTTATAATGATGAATATGAAAAGAAGTAAAAATATGTGTAAATGGATATAGTTCACTGTAATGCCTTATGGTCTTGACTTGAATGTGTCTTGTAATGGGCTATACTTCTATGGTGATATGTGTTGCCTTGTGTAAGTGTTTGTATGTTTCCTTGTGGCCTTAAGGTGATGCATTGCACCAAGTATCACTAGAGGGTTACTTGGGATGTTAATGATTAAAGGGGAAGATAGTTCACTGTTAAGGAAAAATTAGTTCATTGTAATGTGACTTGAAAATGTCATAAATTCTATATGTGATCTTATGAAGTGTTTGGCTTTGATTATGTTTCTATGAAGTATGTGGATGCTATAAATTCTATTGTATAAGGGTTTTATGATGATTTAATGAAAATGGCATGAAGTCTGATTTCAAGAAAATGTCCCTTTTAAATGTATGTTTTTGCATGGTTTCCATAGTTAGTACACTCTTGTGCTAACTCTATTCTTCTCTACTTTTTACACAAAGTGTAGGTTATGGATGCTTAAAGGATGTCTTTAATGGTGAAGAGCTTGGTAGATGATTGTCATGCTCAATGAAAGGAATCCTTAAGTTCAAGGATCTCCTACTTATGTATTTACTGCAAAGTCTTTAAAATGTTGTATAGTTATGTTTTATGTCTTAAGGGTCGTGTCCCTAATGTACTCTAATGTTGTTGAGTCTAAGATGGCAAAGAGAAATAAGGTCTATAAATTTTATGACTTATGTTTTATATATATGAAGTAATGTTCTAGCATATGATGTGCTAAGAAAGTTTTAAATTTTTCGCTAAATTTACTATGTCAATGTGATGAATGATAAATATGGGCTTGTATAAGACCTCTGAGAGGTCAAGAACACCATTTTACTTCTAGGGGGTGCTCCCCGGATGTGACAAATGTGGTATGAGAGCATGAGGTTTATAAAGTGGTTTTATGTTCTAAAAGTCTCATATTGCCACATCTAGTAGAGTCTCGTATCATTGGTGGTGAATCGTGACACATCAAATGGTATGGGAGGCTATAGGACGATAGAGTTTCCCTTCTTCATCATTCTCATATCGTGCCATAGAACTTAACCCTGTAAGATCTCTCTCTTATGTTTTCTTGTCCGGTGGTCTTTTAGATGTGATTGCTTGTATGAGATTGTCTATATATGCTTGAGGGAGAAAAGGTGAGTTTAAATACGTATCTTGGTTTTATGTTTTAATGAGTATGTGTGAAGGTGAATTATGGCATGTTTTGATGATGTGATGCCAATTATGGCTATGTATGAGATTTATGTGAATAAGCATGTTATGTTGAAGAATGTATATCATGATATAGTTAAAGCATGTTAGAATTTATTATGGTTGACATGAGTTTCTTTTGAAATGATGTGTTACTATATGGTTTTACATGTTGGTGGCTTACTATTATGATTTGAACTTGAAATGCTTAATGACTACCTATGAAAGCATGATACCTAGGAATATATGCTTAAAGGTGTTCAATATGTCCCTTTAAATATATGCATGATGTTTCAAATGTTTTCTTAATTGGGATGTGTGAACATTCATGATTACCTAGTATGGATTGGAGTTCTTTGTATAAACTTGATCCTAGGAGTGATGATAGTATGCTTGTATTGGTAAAGTTTGGTATCTCATATTGTCATGTTTTTCCGATCGATTGCCAAAATGTTGCGTTTTTGGAGTTTGGAAGCATGCTCATTGTAATGTTAGGCAGCTCACTGTAAGATTTTTGGGAAATCGACTAAATTGTTCTTTGATTCGAAGTTGTTGAAATGTGTATAGAATTGATGCATATAATCATGATAAAGAATGTAAAAAGGAGATTTGCTATTTGGAATGAAGAATGAGAGTCTTATGGCATGATGAGTCGTAGAGTTTTCTAACTTTTGATTGTGTTGTGAGTCCCTTGATGTTGTGGAATTGATGTTTCCCCTAGAATTGAGGGTAGTATTCTTATCTTTGTAGGGTGATGATGTGGAATGGAATCCGGAGTCATAAACCTACTCCGATGGAGGTTGTTTTACTTGCCAAGGGTATAACTAGGACACATCCCATGTAGGCACATGGTTAAGGAATATCAAGGTCTTTTATGCACTCTAGTCTCATTCTCAAGTAGAGAACGATACATTGTACTCTAGTCTCCTTCTTAAGTAGAGCTACAAACTATAACATATTCACTCGGTGCTAGCCTTTGTTCTCATAGAGTAAGTTCAATAAAAAGGGTCATATGAAAAGGTACCATATCTTAGTCATTAACTAGTCATAATGCACCTACCAAATATGGTTCCACTAGGGCTGCCACTCAATGGTCTATAAGGATAGCTCATTCTTAACCTTCTTTCTATGTAGAAGGTTCCACATAATAGTCATGCTTAGAAGGGCATCATCTTAGTCTACCGATCCTAGACTTTCATTCAACACTCATCTTCATATCACATACAAGACAAAGGTGCATAAGCCTACTAAGTAAAGATGCTCATATTCTTAATGTGCATGTATCAAGTAAGGGACACAAGTCTACCAAGACAAGACACGTATATCTTCACATATGGCATATCATTCTATAAGCACATAGGCATAACCAACATCATAGGTCACCCTATTCGCTACTATGATATCATCAATATAACCATCATAAGACTCTATTACCAAGTATGAAGAATCATACATCAACTCTAAGACTACACATACAAGGACATAGTCATAGTCTAACATGATCACCTAACATCATAAATAGAAGAACACATAATATCACCTTAACAAAAATTAGATAGATATGATCATACTTCACATAATTCAACTATACAAAATCCTCATAATATATCAAGTAGTTGCCGACAAGGCCATCATCATCATAATACATAAAGTAATGCCGACGAGGATAAGTAATTCACAAGTAAAGCAAATAGCACCGCCACCATAAGTGGACCATAACAATCACAACATAATTCAAGACCTACATTACATAAAATAAAGAGAATGAGGGCAGCGTACCACCAATCCATTTTCACCACTTCAATCCATAGCTAACTCGTCCATTACAATACCTATAGGCCCTTACCCATGGTCATGATCATCAATTCAATACAAATAATCATAATACTCAATGAATCTTGATCAATTCAATATAAATTTATCAATCTAGGACATCCTATACATCAATTTAATATAATTCTTACATCATTTAATAGCCCATAGAAAACTACACTAGAATGCATGAGTATTGGGACAAGATCAAATTACCCATTCTATAGTCGAAATAAGGACTGCATGGTTTGCATGGGTTAATATAAACTATTACTTTAAAACATTGCATTATTATCAATTCAATCCTAAAACATAGATTCATAACCTTTTATTAAAGAATACATGGCTTGATCACAAATTTTGACAATTCATGTTTTTGATCATCTTTGAAAATCATTGAAATTGACTCCTTGCACAAACACCTTCGGTATCGTTCATTTCTTTATCTTTCACACTTTGAGGAACTTCAACCTTAACCGAAATAGATCATGTGAGCATCATGAAATCCGGTGTCTTCCCCACACCGAAAAGAAGTGGAGTCACTGGCAACGTGAAACCAAAACATGCTAGCGCATATAGGGAATTGAACCCTGCTAGAACCCTATGTTGCCAGCATAGGTTCAAAGACAAGGAGATATAAGGAGACCCATACCCGCCTAAACGGACAGTCTCATCTCATGAGATTTACACGAACCTCTGCCTTTCCGAAAGAAGGAATCGCGACTCATAGCTAGCCTATCGGTGCTCAGTATAAAGTTCCATTACATTCATCTCACACATCATAGAAGCTGGCTTCTAGCATGAGGGCATCATTTCTCATTAGATGATTTCTCATCTCATCATTAGTATTAAGTGTGAATTGTCCTTACACTTAAATATAGAATGTGATTGAGACTTGTCTCTTGATATTCAACACTCTCTTAGGTAAGTACTTTTAGTGACCTTTACATAGGCTTGGTTGAGACTTGTCTCACCAATCATCTTAGCTTCTTATCATGTTGTCACCATTTTCATTAGCATCATAGTTTAACATAATTACTCACCTCATTACGTGAATGTTCATTTATCTTTTTGTGTTGACTCAAGCATTATGGAATCTTGCTTCTAAATTGAGATTTACTTACTCTATTGATGACTGGTCATCCTTACTTTAAATTGATGAAATGTTAATTTTCCTTACATATCATCTTATGGTGTTAATGAAACTGGTCTCACATATTCTAACACCTTCGTACGTGAGTATTCTTTTAACATAGTAGCTTAGGTGTAAGTGAGACTTGTCTCACTTCCTTTAACACCCCATTCTGGTCACTTACTTAATATAGACCCCTTTAATTAAGTTATAACTCATGTTACTTCATTACTTTAGTGTATTAGCTTCATATCATCGTTTATGGACGATGAGCACTTCTTTCAGTGACTTACATATGTTCATAGTTCATTCTTTTAGAGCATGTTGGGAGTTGTCCCAATGAATGGCATGCCCTTTGGTATGGATTCATTGAATTACTTTAGAACTACTGGAGATGTCATTTCATTATTTTGGCTACAAAAGATTGCCCTATGATTAGAATTGTCATAAACAATTGGGTAAGGATTGGATAACCATCTTTGTTGGCATAAGCCAATTATACATTCGTTCATGCTTAGTTTGGTATATATATATACATATATATATATATTGTTCATTAGCCAATCTTTCAATTATTTAAAGATTACATTATAGGCAATCCCATTTAAATTTTGAACAATGTACTGTTAGTCATTTTATTGGCATAAGCCAAACATTAACTCAAATTACGATTTCATAGAGATCTTTTTAGCCTACCTTATAACATAACTTTAGGCAAAACGTTTTTAAACATCTTGGACAGCATCATATTAGCATTTGATGAATATATTATCTTCATAACGTCATATTAACAGCAAGCATGCACAACAGACCGTAACATCTTCATACATAACTTTTTCGGATATATCTTTAACATAGTATCATTCTTTTAATTCACGTAATAACACTTAGCATCAAACGAGTCCAATTAATAGGTTCATTCAATCATTATTTAATCAAAAACCATACACATTAAGATCAGCCAGCACCACATAACAACAACATGATTTCTAATCTATTCAACATTGAAATCGTAACAAGGATACTAGGGAATGGAGTTCGACAAGAACGACGGGAAACAACCATAGTTTTCAAGATCTTTGAATCATTCGAAAGAAAGTTCTCTTGGAGAAAGAAGTCCAGGAGAGAAACCCATACCTTAAGAAGAACTTAATCTACGAAGAATACCTTGAAAGAAACCTTGAAGAAAACTTGAAATCTCCCTAGAGAAATCGATAAATTTTCTGCCTTTTACTTGCGTTCGTTGCTTACTATTTTTGCGTCACCTTTACTATGAGTTTGAACGTGATTATAAGTCATATAAACTGATCTTGACTCATTCAACTTAGGGTTTAATAATTTAATTAATTAAATTAATTAACTAATTACTAAAAAGCCCCTCCTAAGTTGACTAAACATAGGAGAATGTTGACTTGACCCAAAATCTGGAATTTTGGTGTTGACTATAATTTTGGTCAACCTTTTCACTTTATATTAATTAATTAAATCCTTAATTTAATTAATTTAGGAACCTAGGGTAAGTTCTAAAGTACCCCAAAGTCATTGGAACCATAATCAACCCTTTAGGACCATCCTAGATTAAGTACTAGGATGTTTCTTGAATTGTACTAGGTT